>BPLQ01005017.1:0-258324 GCA_021605075.1 Caerostris darwini
TCTCTGTCAGAAAAAAAAGAGTTTGAAATTTAATTAACTTTCCTTTTTCTTCACAGAAATAGCTATTTTTTAATTTAAAACCCCACAGTACCAAATGTTATTTAATTTAATTTAATTTAATTAAATATGGACTAAAGAAATCAAGAAACGACGAAAAAATTAATTTAATAGAAATTGTTTTCTGCCCCTTTCTTCCAGATTCTCATGAATTTGGATTTAAAAATAATTTCACATAAAATAGTTTTTTTTATGTGGGTGTGGGTGTGGGGGAGGGACTGATGAGCTTCAGAAAAAAATTTAAATTGCATAATTTTACCCTTTGAATTAAAAACCGTTTTGCAAATTTTATTTATTTTTCGACACACAACTAATTGAAGTTATTCATGGAATTCTTTAAAATGATCGATACTTATTTGATTTCCTTTTATACTTAGGGGTATTATTCTTTTTAATTTTTAAGACGATTTAGTAAGTACTTTTAAATGGTAAAATTTTGTTTTAATTTAAACTTTATTCTGACATATTTTCAGTTATTTCCCTAACCAAAGCATATTTCAAAGCTGAGTCACAATATAGATTCCAATAGAAAAACAGAGGAAATAGGAAAAAATCCAATAGTATTCATATTAATAAAGTCTTTATTTATCGATGAACCAGAAATATCAAAACGTTATTTGTTATAATCCAACAATATATTATAGCAACAATCAGTAGTACAATCTTTTACAATCAAGAACAGTTTTACATTCAGTTATTACAATCTTGGGCACCGAAAACTACCATATTGAGATCATTTAAAAATAATTGATAGTGGAATAATTTACTTGTTAATGCAACTTGCATTCCTCAGAAAATTGATTGAGGAAAATGCGAATTGCAATAACCAGAAAATTCAAGAGTCTTCATTGCAGAATGGCACCAGTTCGAATCCTTTAGCGACATCCATTGCAGTTATAGCTTCAGAAACGAGGAGAATGCAGGGCAATTATGGCAATGCTTATGATAGTAAGACTGCCTGGTGGAAGGTTCCGAGATTTATTACCATATGGCACTCATATTTGGGACAGTGAACTCTTAAAAGTACAAAAGAAAGACCCTCCCCTTATCACCCGCTATTGACATTTTTATGTCATACATAAGTGGAACACGAACGTACTTGTTATTCAACAAAAATAGATAAATATTGGTTACATTTCTTCTTATTATATTCTTGCTATTTTTATTATATTTAAAATAATTTTTTTGCTTTAAAATATAACTGTAAATTAAAATATTACTTTTTCCCCATTAGTAAACTAATTTAGTAAGCAAAATGAAGTAAATAAAAAAAAATATCTCATTACAGTTATTAAATGTAGCATGCTCATTTGTATTTCACTTTTTTTCTTTTGAATATTTATTTAGTAATATTTTTCTCTAAGGTATTCATGAAACCATTTTCAGAACTAAAAATAATTAATGAAGCTGATTTATGACTGCTGTATTTAATTAAACTTAGTCGGCCCTTTAAACAATGGTTATAAAACTCGCTTTCTATATGTCATCCATTTATTCAAAGATTTTGTATTATTATAGTTTCATTTTGTTGGATGATATAAATTAATTCCCACACCCTATGTGTTATATCCTATTTATGCGGCATATCTTGATGAAACAAATCTTCATTTTCTACCGACACCGCTATCTGTCAGAACTCTGCAACGACTTGCCATCGCCAAGTCCATCAGGGATTGTTGTCTTCCATTGTTCACCAGTTTTCAGAGCGAACAAAGCTGTCTGTGATGCGTTCCTTCCTTTCAATAGGGAGCGTTACGCCCTGCAACAAATTTCCAAAGAGCGAAAGCGAAGAAGAAACATCGCATCCAACTCCTCGCGAGGGAAAATCCAAATGTTTGGGAAGGATAGACTTGGATCTTTGTCATCGGATGAATGCAGTCTGTGAAAGCAGCAATGGAATCAGCATGCGCTGGTTCTATAGATGGTTTTGAATCTGAAATCACGCCTCATTTCGTTGTTTTGCACTGCAAACAATGCACTGTTATCTCTATTCGAAGGTTAAAGTAGGAAAAACAACAAACCTGTTCTGATCAGTTCGTAGGATTTATCAAAGTGTGCACTTTTGCTTCGGAGAGTTGTGTTGCTTTTGTAATTGCCTCTATTGTTTGTCAGTTTATGCATTTTAATTTTCTTCCATCGTCTTTTGTTCTTCTTTTAAGGCTTTTGATTTTATTGAAATCTACGATAAAGATTAATTCTTATCTTCAAACAGGGATGTTCAACAATTATTGTCCTAGATTTAACTCGGCACTATGGAAATAATAAATAAAATATCGCATATAGAAGGAGGAGAGTGTCTTCCGGGAGGACTTTTAGGGTAACTACCATTGTTGGTGTATGGGAGAAAGCCCGGAAAACTCTCACCATGTAGTGCGACTTATGGGGCAAGATACTAAACATCACCATCGGGTCTCGTTTTTTGAAACAGTGTAACAAGCGGATTCGACCTCAGACCTAACACTACTTTGCCACTGAGCCAGGAGTCGAGCGTTTTAATCAATATTTACAATCATATAAAGGATTTTACAATTGGCAGATAATAGATATAAATTTTATTGATTTCTATTGCAACTTAGAAAATAAATAAATGTATTGATATACAAATACATAGCATTGCAAATAAACGCTATTCCGGAAACAAATATTGCCATTGCATAAAAAAGAAAGATATGAGATAAGATAACATTCAGTTCAGCTCAATTAAAAGGTTATGTTTCGGGCTTGTCAACAACAATAAGGATGAATAACGAATGCTCAGAATACATTTATTCACAGAGGAATCCACCATTCCAAATTCATTTCCGCGCGTTAACTCAGGTGCATACACCACAGTTCCATCCATCTTAAGTAGAAAAATTTCTTTAGACAAAATTAAAAAGAAAACAATCCAGCAACATGGGCGTGAAGCAAGGGCTTAAGTCGAATCTTCCGAAATCCCGGGACGCCCCCGTTTCGCAGTTTATGTGGTGAGAAAATAGTTCTCAGCACCCTTTTTGTAATTCAGGCGACGTTCCGATGATTCTAAAGGAAATGGATCTCACCATTGAGATGCAATTTTTCCACGCTCTTTTTTTCCTCCCAGAATACTTTTATAGATACATATCTATTCGTTGTCTTCATGAAATAATTCTAGAAATAATATGACCTTATAATACAGGATTTATTATGTTACAACAATAGGAAAGATATATTTTCATCTATTTATATATGAAGGTATCACAAATTGCCACGAACACAATAAAATACATTTTTATATGACTCGTTATTGATTTTGAATCAAGCTAAGTAGTTAATACAGTTGGTAATTAAATTTAAACAAATTTTTCAGCTAAGTCTGATTTTTAAAAAATGATGAAAAATATTGGTTTGGTTTGTCGCTCTACAGTCCTCTTGCACACACTTTAAGCTTGTACACACTTCACACTTTAGTCCAGGACATACAATTTAACGTGAATTTCGAACCACCAACAAACGTCCATGGCATCGCCAAGATTTGAACCTGAAGTCTGTGATACCAAAGGCCGCGTAGTGTATAAGAAGAAAATTTTTGATGATTTAAACCTTTTTATCAGTGACAACCTAATCGTTTTCTTTTTACTTAAATTCTTTTAAAGTATGTCGAATAAATTTTTTTTTTGCTGAAAAGGTAATTTTTTGTTAAATTCAAATAAATGAATTTCTGAAAATATTTATTTTATCATCTTATTTTATTAAATTGCTGCGATAAACGTAAATCATCAATCAAATAAAAAAAAAATAAAACTCACAAAACAACCACTCATTAATAAGCCAATAACGTTGTGCAATGTTTTGATATTGCGTATTAACAAATGTAATAAGAATAGTTAGCAAAACAGTCTACCTACAGTGCTCCTTCTTACATTTATTTAGGACTCACATAATATAATACTCCTCTCCGAAACCGTTCTTCCAAATTTATATGTTTTCTTCCCATGCAGCGTTATCTAGAGCCACAAACCACATAAATGTATCTCTTTTTCACTTGTAAACATCTTAATTATAGTAACATAAATTTTGGCACTCTTTTCTTTTTTGAAAGGTGAGGATATTACTAAATATTATTATTTCAGGGGCAGCCTCCTTTTAAATAAATAAATTTGCGCTATATTGGAAATTAGATTTTAATGGGTCTCCGTTAATATATTAATTTAGTAAACAAATATAAAGCAAACAAAAATTATCTGATTAAAGTTATTAAATGTAGCATGCTTATTTGTGTTTTACTTTCTTTTGAATATTTATTTAGTAAAATTTTTCTCTAAGGAATTCATGAAAGCATTTTAAGAACTAAAAATAATTAATGGAGCCGATTTATGACTGCTGGATTTAACTAAATCTTGTCGGGCTGTTAAACAATGGTTACAAAACTCGCTCGCTTTCTGAAACTCATCCATTTATTCAACGATTTTGTATTATTATATTTTCATTTCTTTGGAAAATATAATTAATTCCCACACCATACATGTTACATCCTATTTATGCGGCCTATCTTGATGAAACAAATCTTCATTTTTCCGACACTGCTAACTGCCAGAAATCTGCAACGACTTGCCATCGCCTGGTCCATGAGGGATTGTTGTCTTCCATTGTTCACCAGTTTTCAGAGCCAACAAAATTGCCTGTGATGTGTTTCTTCTCTTTCAATAGGGAGCGTTACTCTCTTTAACAGACTTCCAAAGCGCGAAAGCGAAGAAGGAACATCTCATCCATCTCCTCACGAGGGAAATCCAAGTGTTTGCGAATGATAATGACTTGGATCTTTGTCATCGGATGAATGCAGTCTGTGAAAGCAGCAATGGAATCAGCATGAGCTTCCATAGATGGTTTTCAATTTGAAATCATGCCTCATTTCGTTGTTTTGCACTGCAAACAATGCATTGTTATCTCTGTTCGAAGGTTAAAGTAAGAAAGACACCAAATGTGTTCTGATCAGTTGGTAGGAGTTATCAAAGTGTACACTTTTGTTCCAGAAAGTTGTGTTACTTTTGTAATTGCTGCTATTGTTTTCCAGTTTATACATTTTAATTATCTTTAATTCTTATGTTAAGCCTCTTTATTTTAATGAAATCTTTGAAAAAGAATAAGAATTCTTATCTTCAAACACTAAGTTTCAATCACTGTTACCTTAGATTTAATTCGGCACCATGAAAATAATAGGACTACAGTAAAAGATAAGTAAAAGTGTCAAGATGGTTTGACAAATTCGTCCGTCAAATGGCAATTTTTGTTCATTATTACTGTACTGCGCTTATGTGTGATGTTTTCTGGAATATCAACAAAGTTTGAAATCGGATATGGAAAATGTGTAACCTTTAAAGAAATGAGGATTTTAAAGAAAAGCGCGAAAAAAGAATTGTCTTTATGCAAGAAGTCTTAATATTTTTGTTAATAGATTTAATTCGATATCAGATAAATATTTTGACTGCAGAAAAGCGTTTATTAAGAAACATCTCTTTATACCATTTTTATAAAATTTATTTAAATGGTAGCGATTATAGAATTTTGAATGCTTTTCTCAAGATTCACTGAAGACATACTGATGAATTCAACACAAACGGCAACTTCAACTTATTATCATTGTACCGAGTGTATGCACACACATACACACACACACACACACATATATATATACATATATATATATATATATATACATATATATATATATATATATATATATATATATATATATATATATATATATATATATATATATATATATATATATATATATATATATATATATATATATATATATATATATAAGTTAATTATGTAACTTACTAAGTTCATAAGCATTTAATAATATTGTTAAAAATATGTGTTAAGTGGTGGAAAACTTTGAACTTTGGATATGTTTCTCATAGAATCACTGATGACACATTAATAGATCCTATCACAAATAGCACTTCCACTTTACATACGTATTGTAAGTAATTTATATATACATATATATATATATATATATATATATTCGTTGATCTCATACGTAATCTCATCTGATAATTAATTTAAAAGCTTTCATATAAGTAAAGGCTTTTAAAGTTAACTTTAAAAACTAATACTTTTACCTGACATACAAGAGAGCACAGTAATTGTAAATAACCCATCATTTCGGCTAAAGGTTAATATTGAAAAACATAGAATATGTTATACCGCACTTTCTTTTTACATCACAAACATACACTGAAGTGACAAAAGTCATGGGATAGCAATATGCAAATTTTCAGATGGCAGTAGCATCGCGTAGAACAGGTATAAATGCGCAGTGCTTTCGCAGAGCTTTCATTTCTGTTCAAGTTATTCATGTGAAGAGGTTTTGACGTGATGATGACCGCACGACGGGAATTAACTTTGAACGCGGAATGTTAGTTGGAGCTAGACGCATGGGTCATGCCATTTCGGAAATCGTTAGGGAATTCAACATTCCCAGATCCACTGTGTCAAGAGTGTGCCGAGAGTATGAAATTTCAGGCATAACATCCCACCATGGACAGCGCAGTGGTCGACCGTCTGCACTTAACGACCGAGACCGGCGACGTCTGCAAAGAGTCGTAAATTCTAACAGACAAGCAACACTGCGTCAAATAACCGCAGAAATCAATGTGGGACGTACAAGGGACTTGTATGTGAGAACTGTGCGGAGAAATTTGGCTTTCTTGGGCTATTCCAGTAGAAGACCGACTCGAGTGCCTTTACTGACAGAACGACATCGCTTGCAGCGACTCTCGTGGGAACGTGAGCATATCGGTTGGTCCCTAGATGAATGGAAAACCGTGTCTTGGTCCGATGAGTCACGATTTCAGTTGGTAAGAGCTGATGGTAGGGTTCGAGTGTGGCGCAGACCCCACGAAGCCATGGACCCAAACTGTCAGCAAGGCACTGTTCAAGCTGGTGGTGGCTCCGTAATGGTGTGGGCTGTTTTTTCATGGCATGGACTTGGTCCTCTGGTGCGACTGGACCGAACATTGACTGGAAATGCTTATGTTCAGCTACTTGGAGATCACTTGCAGCCATTCATGGACTTCATGTACCCAAACAACGATGGGATTTTTATGGATGACAATGCGCCATGTCACCGGGCCAATACTGTTCGCGATTGGTTTGAAGAACATTCTGGACAATTCCAACGAATGATCTGGCCACCTAGATCGCCCGACATGAATCCCATCGAGCATTTATGGGACATCATCGAGAGGTCTGTTCGTGCCCAAAATCCTGCACCATCAACGCTTTCACAATTATGGACGTCTATCGAGACAGCATGGCTCAATATTCCTGCAGAAGACTTCCAACGACTTGTTGAGTCCATGCCACGTCGAGTTGCTGCACTTCGCCGGGAGAAAGGAGGGGCGACACGATATTAAGCGGTATCCCATGACTTTTGTCACTTCAGTGTATAATTGTACGTTTTTTTAACATTACCCCTTTTAACATAAAACTTTTCAAAATATTTTGAGTCTTTTTGCTTTTAAAAATTTTAATTTATATTTCTTCTTCTTCTTTTTTACTGGCATTACAGCCATTGCAAACCCTTGATCCTCCTACACAACAGCTCTCCATCTGTCTCGCTCCAATGCCAATCTCTTCCAGTTAATAATTTTCAGTTGTTCAAGATTCTCTTCGGCACCATCCATCCACCTTTTCCTTGGTCTTCCTGCCTTTTTATTGTTGAATAATTTACATGAAGCATCATTGGGCGCGGTCAGTACTTGGGTGGGTGACCACCTGGGAACACCGCGTGCCGTTGGCATTCACAAATTTGGGACTTGAATGCCGAGTGTCTAGAGCTCTGGTGCTCGGTGCCACAGGTTTCGGGTTCGATTCCCGGCGGTGCCATGGATGTTTGTAGTGGTTCGGAATCCACTTTAAGCTGTAGGTCCGAGTCTCCCATGACTGTAAGAGCGTCACGGAGCCAAAGTCAGACTTCTACCTACGGGTGCTCCATCACAACAGAAGCTGCTTCCTTCCCCTTCAATCATGAGTACATATGGGCTCATGGGCTTGGCCAGCCAAGTGGGATAAGAAACAACAAAACAACAACAACAACATAATTTACATAACATAATCCTTTTAGTTATATTTCTCTCATCTCTGCGATGCACATGCCCGATCCAGCTGATTCTTTAATCTGTATTTACAATCACAAAAAGAAACTTTAACAATGTCAGATAATAAATATAAAATTTTATTGATTTCTATTGCAACATAGAAAATAAATAAATAAATGTATTGATATGCAAGTACATAACATAGCAAATAAATGTTATTGCCAAATTCTAGAAACAAATATTGCCATTCCATAAAAAGAAAGATATGAGTTCATAATATTCTGTTCAAGTCAACTGAAAAGTTATGTTTGGGGCTTGGCAACAACACTAAAGACGGATCACGACTGCTCTGATACATTTATTCACAGAGGAATCCACCATTCCAAATTCCTTTCTGCCGCAATAACTCGGGCGCATACACCAGAGATCCATCCATCTTAAGTATAGAAATTCCTTTAAATAAAATTTAAAAAAGAAAGAACCAGGCAACATGGGCGTGAAGGAAGGATGAAGTCGAATCTTCGAAAATCCCGGGGCGCCCCCGTTTCGCAGTTTATGTGGCGCGAAAACAGTTCGCAGCGCCCTTTTTGTAATTCAGGCGACGTTCCGATGATTCTGAAGGAAATGGATCTCCCCTTTGCAATGCAATTTTTTCACGCTTTTTTTTCTTCCAGAATACTGTTATAGATATATATATCAATTCGTTGTCTTCATGAAATAATTCCAGAAACAAGTAATATAAAAAAAAAAAAAAAAAAAATCTGAAAAAATTCCAGAAATAATATGAGAGTATTTTCATTCAGGACTTATTATGTGATAATAACAGGAAAGATATATTTTCTTTCTATTTAAGTCTTAAGTTATCACAAAATTGCCAGTAAAATACATTTTTATATATCACGATATTGATTTTGAATCAAGCTAAGTAATGCAGTCGATAGTTCAATTTAAACAAATTTTTCAACTGAAATTGATTTTCAAGAAGTAATGGAAAAGATTGGTTTCGTCCTCTACGGTCATCTTGTACACACTTTAGTACATACTAAAGATAAATCTCTCTAGATAAAAACTTAAACCATTAAATCGTTTGCATATTGAATGCGGTGATGCAGAATCTGTGTATTGTTTGGCTTGTCACTCTACGGTCATCTTGTATGCATTTTAGGCTAATTAGACCAGACCTCTAGTTTAACGGGGATTCTGAACCCCCAACAAACGTCAATGCCATCACCAGGATTCGAACCTGAAGCCTGTGATTCCAAAGGACAGAACTCCAGCCAATTGGTCACCAGGCCGGGCGCGTAAAGAAAAAGAAGACAATTTTTGATGATTTAAAACTTTTTATCAGTGACAATCTAGTCGTTTTCTTTTTACTTAAATTTTTAAAAGTATGTCTAATTAATTTTGTATGTTGAAAAATTATTTTTTTGTTTTTTTGTTGAATTGCTAAATAATATTTATTTCATCCTCATATTTTATTAAATTGTTGCTATGTTTTCTCATAAGCGTGGAGTATCAACCAAATAAATAAATAAATCTGCGCAATGTAGCGAAATAATTACCGTTTAATTAGCTAATAACATTATGTAAGGCTTTGAAATTACGCATATACAAATGCCGCATATTAGTCCACCCACAGTGATCCTTGTTAGATTTATTTAGATTCCACATAACATACTACTCCTCTTCGAAATCCATCTTCCAAATGTAAGTGTTTTCTTCCCTTGCCGCGTTATCTAGACACAGATCTCTAGTAATGTATCTCTTGAAATGTATCATGTAGCATCTTAACTGGGGTAACATAAATTTTAGCATTCTTTTCTTTTCTAAAAGATGAGGACACTACTAGATTATATAATAGCATATAACCAATATGCATAATATGCTTATAATTGTGCATATATATGCACCAATTATAAGCATATTATGCATATTGGTTATATATATGTATATGTATATTATGTATGTATATATGCTACAGGTATGAGTTTCAGGTATATATTATGTGTAGTATGTATTATGTATGCAAATGTACACTATCTGGAAGAAAGTGACTGGACACCCCTCGAAAAGTAGAAAAGTCGACAATACAGCTGACACATGCGCAATAATAGGTATCACGTGTCAGCCATATCCTATAAATACTCTGTGGAGTCGACTAGAGTTGTTTTTTGTCAAGATGCCGCCACGAGAAGAGTTGTCTGAGTTCGAGAAAGGTGTGTTGGTTGGATTGCATCTTGCCAAGGTGTCAATTAGGGAGATATCCCGTCTCCATAACTGCTCAAAATCAACTGTAGCACATGTTGTGTGTCGCTACAAGACTGAGGGATACTGTCAGAACAAACCCCGAAGTGGATGACCTACAGTTCTCACCAGCAGGGACCGGCGGGTGCTCGGCAGGGAGATTCGAAGTAACCGTCAAACATCCATGGATAACATCCCTAATGAGTTTAGACAAGCCACAGGTGTGGCCATTTCGACCAAGACTCTTCGTATCGAGGCCCATAAGTTAGGCTACACTGGACGTTCGGCGGCCCATAAGCCGTTGATTACGAAAACCAACAAGAAAGCGCGCCTTCGATGGGCCAAATACCACCGTAATTGGACTCTGGATGACTGGAAATGCGTTCTTTGGAGTGACGAGTCACGATTTACCCTTTTCCGTTCCGATGGACGTGTTTGGGTATGGCGTTTACCAGGAGAACGCCTTTTGCCCGATTGTGTCGTCCCAACTGTAAAGTTTGGTGGAGGAGGATTGATGGTATGGGCCTGTTTCTCTTGGTATGGGGCTGGCCCACTGGTGAAGGTTGATGGTGCGATGAATGCCGATAGATACTGTGATATTCTCGACAATCATGTCCTTCCTACCTTGTGGGCAACGCACGGTATGGATGATTGCTGGTATCAAGACGACAACGCAACATGCCATGTTGCAAAGAGGACTCTTGATTGGTATGTGAACAACGTTAAACGCATGGAGTGGCCGGCGCAGAGCCCTGATCTTAACCCAAATGAACATCTCTGGGACGAATTGGACCGTCGGTTGAGGGCCTGCACCCCACTCCCCAAAAGCAAGCCTGAACTATGGAACTTCCTGTTAAACATTTGGAAGGAAATTCCTCTTGCCACTATGGATAATTTAGTGGAAAGCATGCCCAGAAGGGTTGCAGCTGTGATCGCAGCCAAAGGAGGCCCTACCTCCTATTAATTTTAATAAATATGGGTTTATGTCGTTATAGTGTCGTGTCCCGTCACTTTCTTCCATATAGTGTATATGCATATAATGTATGCCAGTTATTTTTATATATTTTTTTCATTACAACCTACAATTATTTTTGTTTTCTCTTCTAAACGCCTCACCCCTGTATCTAGAGCTATGTAGCCGCCTTATAGTTTGAAAGGCTTTTGTAGAACATCGGCGGCCATCATGAATATCACAAACAACCCACCGAGGCGTGATGGGAAGCACATTATATTCGAGGCCGGTACATTTAAGTGTCCTGTGGTAGCAAACTCGGAAACCTCTCACATGACAATCTAACAATCGATGCAAGATATTTTACACACATTGTCAAAATCCTCATCGAATCTTCTGGCTTCTGAAAACAGGGAGCCGACTAATTCGAATCACAGCCCTCCTGACTTACAAGTGCTTAAAAATAACATCAGTTAATCATGCTTAACGATCACTGTGCTACTCATGTTTTCTAATTACTCGAAAAACAATACCAATTATCTCATGCTGTGTGCAGAAGGCTGGTCGCCATTAGGCAAAGCAGAAATCCTTTGATACAGGATACGAACTGGAAAACATTATTTCATCACCAGGATTTACAAGACATAAGATAATCGAGTTTGATTTCGAGTTCTACATAGATTAGAGGCAGCCGGTTTTATGCGTCGCTCAGTTCTTTTGCACTTTTAAAATATTAAAGCTTATTTATTATTATTAATGTCAATTTGAAAGAATTGATGGCTTCGAATTTCCAATTCTCTGATATTCTACATGTGAGGTTTTAGTATCTGTTTTAAACCCATCTTTGTTGATAAATGCATGATAATAAAGATGGCAACACATTTTGATAAAATCTGAGATTGTGGTATCCGTTGGAAACACATCTCTATTGATATACACATGTTAATAAAGAGAGCAGCTCATTTTAATTACAAGTGTGATTTCAGCAACTGGCGGCAAAACATTTTTACTGATACATGCATGGTAATAAATAGAGCAGGCCCATTTTGATATCGGAATTTTTAGTATAGGATGGCAACCTATTTTCATTGAGATACGTATGTTAATAAATAAAGAAGCAAATTTTATATATTCTAAAGCGTAAGAATCTTCAGACGAGAAAATATAATGAATTTGAAGTAGTGCGTATAGTATGGAAAAACATAATTACGATTAGGTCGAAATTTATTATTATGCAAAGTTTAAATTATTTACTGGGTTGGATTTGTTAATACGTATAGTTTTTACAAAGATAGTTTATATATTCTAAAGCATCTGACCCTTCTGATGATAATTCTTCTGATTATAAATAAAGAAACAATTTTTATTTAGTCTAAAGCGCCTTAATCTTCTGATGATAAAGCGTAATGGACTTATAAGTTAAGACTGAAGAAGCAGGAAAATTAACAGAAAACATACTCAATTAAGATTAGGTCGAAATTGCTGGTTATTCAATGTTTAAATTATTTAATGGCTTGGATTTGTTAGCACGTATAATTTTTCTAAAGATACTATTTTTTAATACAATTTCATAGCCACTGTATTTTTATCGGTGCTTACTCTTTTACTCTTTTATCCATTTCGACTATTTTTCAAGCAAAAAATGGACACGTTGCTGAAAGTGTTCTCATTTTAAGGTAAGAATTCCCGATGTTAAAAAACCTATCTCGTCTCATGTGCAAAACAGCGGATATTTCGGTCTTCCAACGCGCTTCTCGTCAATACGATTCAACAGGAAAACAGGAACGATTATCTCCGCGATACGTGTCGGAAAACACAGGAAGCAAAAGAGTGGAGGAATCGTAAACAAGAGCCACAGCCTTCGTGATCGTAAAATTAGATCTCGCAATCAAACCGAGTGGGAATTTACGAGAACGCTTCTCCCAGAAATTTGCCGGACGAGAAATCTGTCAGACTTTTATCCGCTGTTTATACCTCCGGCGCCTCTTTTCTAACAAGAGTCGATTCAGTTGATTCAGAGTTGATCTTTTACGCCCAACAGTTTTCATTCTGTTCGCGGATTTGTGGATGTTCGTTTTTCTGCGTCGGTTGAGACCCTTCCAATTTCCCGCTTAAGCTTTACTCCTTCCACAACAAATCTTATCGATGAATTTATTGTACTAAATGACCAATATTCCTTTTTAGAAATTAAATTCATTTAATTTATAAGAAATTTTACCATTCCAGTCCAATTTTTTGTTTCATTTTGATACATGGGGAAGCTTCCCAAGATATAGTTCGAACAAAGATTTGTGATGATGAAAACATCCGGTTTAAAGAAGGAAACGGATGAATCCGTTATTTGTTAAACCTCGTCCAGACGGTACTAAGTAGTACTAAGAAATATCATTTGTGACACTAAGCATTTAATCTCGTGGACACGCTCACTCGTGAATCAGTGGCAACGTGCGCCACTGGTGAGCATTAGGGCTGAGGTTCAGTCAGCTGGCGGCTTTGTTGTTGGTACTGTTTCAAAAAACGAGGATGGCGATTGTGATGCTCAGCATCATGCCTCGTGAGTCAGATTATCTGGTGAGAGTTTTTCTCCCATGCCATAAGCAAATGTGGGGTAAATCCTTTAAAATTCCTCAAGGATCCCAATGTGGTGTAGTCCCACTTCTATCCAAGGGTGCTCCATCACTACAGAAGCTGCCCTTCCCTCCTTCCATGAGAACACAGGGGTTCATGAACATGGTCCATATGTTGCTTTCGATCAAGTGGGTTAAGAAACAACAAATTTTTTTTTTTTATTTAATTGAAAAACAGTTTTAATTCTGAAAACTGAATCGATTATAAAACATTTAGTTATCTTAAGAGCAAGAAAATATGTTCAAAGTAGAATTACTCGGGAATAATTTTAAAGTTTACCATGAAGCGAGAGGTTAATTCATAGTTCACATCCCTAAACATTAAATATCCAGAGCAATCCTGCCACTTGAAAGACACTCTCCTTTGCAAACATGAGCTTTCGTATAACGTAAACGTGACCGCGTTCATAAATCTGGCATCGAGCGCGATTCCTCTGGGGGGAATTACTTCCGGTGGGTCACTTCCTGCAATGCTGCGAAACAATGTTCCCGCCCCCTTTTAACCCAACGTGGGCCATTAACTTTAAAGCCCATCCGGTCAACCGTCGCACACCTCTCTGGCATAGCACACCAGGGAAGGAGACAAACTTGGCGGAGGAATATAGATCCACCGAATAGTTTAAGACGAAGTATTTTAGCCGTAGCATTTCAAAGCGAAAGCAAGTCTATTGGTTAATTTGAAGTTGCAAATTTCACGAGTAATCGAGTTGATCGAGAATTGTTTATTTTCATTAATATTTAAATACACTGTTCGTTAGAAGTGGCTAAACAAGCTCTCATTATGAACTTCAATTGATCAAATAAAAACAAATATGCTAGACGAAAATTACATTGTCTAAAATGAATTTTTGAAAAATGAATTAAGTAAATAAGTAATCTAGGTGTAAGAATGTTTGCCTAAACGAATTGGTACTAATTAGAATATCTTATAATTATATTTTATATTATATATCTTATCTTATAATGATCAACATAATAGTTGATAATTATCTAATTTTTTTATGAATATCGGCATTTATTATGAATATAACCAGTAATAACTTAGATCAATTAAAAAGTAATAATACTAAGAAAAACTTAGAAAATCCATTAGACATTTTATAAGAGAATTTTAGAGAATATATAGATAGTTTTATAGAGTATTTTTTCCCTCGAGAGTTTCTTCGCTCTACCATTGAACACGCTATAATGCGCTTTCAACACGTAATTGGTATCAATGGAGCACACATAGAGCATATTCTGTACATGAATAAATTTTAATGGCTCTGACAAATTTTTTTGTCCTTCTTTAGGCACCATAATTATCCTGGTGGTCAAAATTTGAAATATTTTCTTTATTGCTGAAATCTTGTCCCCATAGTCCATATACTATATATTCCCAGTTTCATCAAAATCCGTTAGTTAGAACTGGTTCTAGATTGTTCTGAAGAGGATCATTTTAATTATAACCACCCTGTACTTTGAACTATCATCCCAGAAAATCATGCAATCTTTTATTTTAATAGCGGTGTTTTAACTTTTATTCAATTCCTACTAATACTTCACACTCTGCCTATATACACTGAAGTGACAAAAGTCATGGGATAGCAATATGCAAATTTTCAGATGGCAGTAGCATCGCGTAGAACAGGTATAAATGCGCAGTGCTTTCGCAGAGCTTTCATTTCTGCTCAAGTTATTCATGTGAAGGGGTTTTGACGTGATGGTGACCGCACGACGGGAATTAACAGACTTTGAACGCGTAATGTTAGTTGGAGCTAGACGCATGGGTCATGCCATTTCGGAAATCGTTAGGGAATTCAACATTCCCAGATCCACTGTGTCAAGAGTATGAAATTTCAGGCATAACATCCCACCATGGACAGCGCAGTGGTCGACCGTCTGCACTTAACGACCGAGACCGGCGACGTCTGCAAAGAGTCGTAAATTCTAACAGACAAGCAACGCTGCGTCAAATAACCGCAGAAATCAATGTGGGACGTACAAGGGACTTGTATGTTAGAACTGCGAGGAGAAATTTGGCTTTCTTGGGCTATTCCAGCAGAAGACCGACTCGAGTGTCTTTACTTACAGAACGACATCGCTTGCAGCGACTCTCGTGGGCACGTGATCATATCGGTTGGTCCCTAAATGAATGGAAAACTGTGGCCTGGTCCGATGAGTCACGATTTCAGTTGGTAAGAGCTGATGGTAGGGTTCGAGTGTGGCGCAGACCCCACGAAGCCATGGACCCAAACTGTCAGCAAGGCACTGTTCAAGCTGGTGGTGGTTCCGTAATGGTGTGGGCTGTTTTTTCATGGCATGGACTTGGTCCTCTGGTGCGACTGGACCGAACATTGACTGGAAATGCTTATGTTCAGCTACTTGGAGATCACTTGCAGCCATTCATTGACTTCATGTACCCAAACAACGATGGGATTTTTATGGATGACAATGGGCCATGTCACCGGGCCACAACTGTTCGCGATTGGTTTGAAGGACATTCTGGACAATTCCAACGAATGATCTGGCCACCTAGATCGCTCGACATGAATCCCATCGAGCATTTATGGGACATCATCGAGACATCTGTTCGTGCCCAAAATCCTGCACCATCAACGCTTTCACAATTATGGACGTCTATCGAGACAGCATGGCTCAATATTCCTGCAGACGACTTCCAACGACTTGTTGAGTCCAAGCCACGTCGAGTTGCTGCACTTCGCCGAGCGAAAGGAGGGCCGACACGATATTAAGAGGTATCCCATGACTTCTGTCACTTCAGTGTATATCTTGTTGAAATTTTTAATCGTTAATAAAATAATTTTTATTCATCCACTCAAGTTCAAATACATTGTTTTGAACTTGTAGTGGATGACACTTGATGTTAATACAGTTTTTTCAAATATTATTTCATTAATTAAATTTAATTAATTAATTTTAGTTTCTTTTTAGGTTTAAGTTGCATGTATCTAATAATAGATGGCGCCAGATGTAAGAGAAAATTTCAAATTTATATGTAAAGGACTTTTCTGAAATATAGTGAAAAAAAGTAAGAAATGATTTAACAATTTTTTTTTACTGGTTTACTTTTGAGATACGGACTATCTCGGTTTTTTCAACATTTATGGTAATTATCTCACGGTAATTTAAAATAAGCACTCATTTGTCTCATATAAAATTTGCATGTGTTGCTAAAATTAATGAATTACCAATATCGAGTCCTGTGTTCTGCTTTACATTTTCTCTTGTCTGGTTCAAGTCAGCAGAAGAAATAAATGGTAAACTTACCCGCACTTAAATAGAAAATCGTAAAGTATTTCCATTTCTTTATACCTCCACTACATGAATTCACCTCCCAAGAGACTTTACTGTTGACTGACTTAAAATGACCTTCAAATGCAGCTTTGTTTGCAAACGCAGAAACCTTATTCTGAATTTCTCATATACAAATCGAGATACGCCATCTCGTAAAAGTTAGGTGATTTCAAAATCCATCATTTTGAGATTTATTATTTTTGTTCCTCCACCTGGAAACAAGTTGATAAATGGACATAATAAAAATTTAAAATCTGGAAAAGGGTTTCTTCAAATCCATGCAAAGGTTTTTTTCGGCTAGTTTCCCCCATCGGGAGTGGGCAGGGAAAAAGCACGTGTCATGGACAGATGGGGGGGAGCTTTTCGAAATCAGCACAAGATGGATTTCCCCCAAAACATTTCTTACAAGAACTGAAAAATAAATTTAAAGAAAAAAAAACCTCAAAATTTCTCTGCTTTTCATATTTTTCGTTTCGCTTTCTCTTATGATGTGGAGAAAAAATATTTGGTATAAAATATATATATTTTTTTTAATTTTTTTCATTGTTAAACAGCTCGTTAGTTATCTCATAAAAATGTAGGGAAAAAATGTTTCAGAAATTAAATCACTACGAAATAAGTGAAATGTTTTATCTCAGTTATTCATTATCAGCTCGAAATATAAGAAAAAAAAGTCAAAATCAGTAGCACACATAATAGCTGCAACTAGCAACTGACTTTATGTTAAGCAACGTAGAAATATATTTACAGTATTATTAGTAAGTTTAACTCTATCCATTTGAAATTGGATGAATTTGAAACTTGCTTTTCTAAAAATCGAAAATTCCTTTATAATGTTCAAAATTATTTTAGAGTTAGATAGAATTTAATTATCTAAAACTCTGTGCCAAACGTTGGCATGTGTTCAATAATATGTCGATATAAAATGCGAAGTGAAATTTAGTGCAACAAAAACACACATTAGTGTAGTTCGTTTCATTATCATTGGCATCCACTTCATTGTCATTAGCATACCGTTTTATTAGCATTTTTCATGTTTTAAAAATAGGATAAATTACTCTATGGTTGTTTAATAATAGAATATTTTGTTGGGAGCATTACAGTGATAATTTGCAAAAGTGTCTACTTCTGAAATATGTTTCTTCTTCTTAAATAGTGTAACAGCCCCATGGTGCGTCATGGTCTTCTGCCTACTGGCAAACTTCGAGACGGAGATGTTTACTTTCTTCGATGTAGCCCTACGCCTAACGTTCTACAGTCATATTAGACCAGAACCTACGGTTTAAAGTGGATTCCGATCCACTACAAACATCCAAGGAACCGCTGGAACTCGAAACCAAATCATGTGGCTCGAGCACCAGAATGCCAGTCACTAGGCCCCTCGGGACCCCTAAAATTAGTTTTCTATTCCAAAAGGTTCATAACAACTATATTTTAATATTTGAAATTTCCAATATTTCGTTTGTCAACAATGTGGCAAATATTAAGCAAATGTACCAGTGCTGCAATTTCTTTCTTCCTGTTCTTTTATTTAGATGAAGCAAATCCAAATTCCAGTAACAGTTTTCAAAATTTTACATTTGGTAACATAAATTTACAAATAATATTATTCGAATAATGTAAGTATGTCTTCTGTTCACCTTAAGTTATTATATATAAAGAAATTATTTTCTGAAAGGTAGAAAAGCAAAACATTTTTTTCTCCTTTACAAGCATTTATTGAGATGGATGTCAAACTACTGGAAGTGTCTTTAAAATTGGGTGTCTAAAACTTGCGGGGACATTTATAGCTCCTAAATGTCAACAAAATTGGAAAAAAACCAAAAAAAAAAATCAAAAAAAAAATCAAGAAAAAAAAACAAGAAAAAAAACCGGATTGACATATTCTCAATAGCTTTATAATGTAGAAGGAGAAGAACCGGCTCCTCCACTTTCGCATGTGTCCATTCCATGCGATGAAGAAACCGTATATAGCAACCCGAGCAACATGACATCACGGGAAAGGTAGGTAAAGAATCCTCTTCTCAAGGATTGAGATGAATATGTTCCACTCAGACTTCGAAACCATCTTGATTTAGATTTCTTTTCTGTTCCTTTTTCATCGAAAAGAGGAGCAATTCGAAACTCGTTTGGAACGTCTTTTGGGGCAGTTGAAGATCTTCCAAATTGCTTCGCTTCGGAATAGAATCTCTGCACCTTCTTCTGGCATTTCAATGGGCAATACGTGAAACAGGCGATGGCGTGGAATCTTCTTCACTTTTAATGCTTCTTCTTCTTTATAAGGAATACTTTTGGTGTATGTGTAATAGAAAAAAAGCTTTTTTAAAAAAGAAAAATATATTCAGACATTTTATGCAGGTTTATTCATCCACTTCACTTGAAAATGGAAATGTTTATAGTTGAAAATTTAGAAGAAGAAAAATCTAGAATAGATTAGAAATAGTTTTTGAATATATTTCTTACTTTAAAATGAAGTTTTTACCATAATTTTCTCCTTTCTTCTCACGCTAAAAAAATAATTTTGTACCAAAAATATTTCTATTGTGGGTAGAAGATAAACTATATATATTAAAATTTATACATTATAATCGAATTATTATATATAGGATAATCGAAGCTATATATATATTAAATGATAAATTTGATAAACTTGCTCGTAAAGACATTTTTATGGGCAATCGATGGGACATTTTGATAATTTTAATAGAGTAATAATATTTAAGTATAAAACATCATATTTAAAACTGATTAACATATGAATGATATATGTTTATCGAATATATGTAATATATGCAAATAAATAATTAAAATGCTATGCACTATATTTTTCTGCCAATATTTTATAGATTTTTCCATTTCATTTAGATAATTTATGATTTACCCTCTATAGTTCATGAAGATTATTATAAGATGAATTTTTTTTTCTAACATAGAATATGTTAAGTTGATGAATACTCGAAAAAGTAATAGCAAGAATGAAATGTAATTAGATGATATATTTATCTAATTACATTATTACTTTTTTTTTATCATCGTCTCATGATTGAGTTTTTGAAAATTGAATTTGAATTTTTTTTTGAATTTTTTCTATAACATTTACTATAAATATTAATTTGAGTCAGAACTTTCTATAAATAACATCTGCAAAATGCAAATGCTATAAATATTCTTCTACTTCCTATATATATATTCGAAAATATTTCGATTCAAGATGGAATATTTCTATTTATTTAATTTTTACTAACATCGTTTTCATTAGCCGAAATTACATAATTTTTCGATTTATCAATTAGAGCCTGTTAAAAATCAACATTATTTGTTTACTCGTCGTTTGCAAGCCAAATATAAATTTTGACCACTTCCACACTCAGACGTTGCCCTAATAACTGAAGTTGCATGAGGGCTGATTTCATATATAGAAAACCGATCTTAAGTCATTCCAAGCAATTTTAAGTGATTTGCCTTGTGCTTTGTTTACTGACATAGCAAAAGCAAATCGAATCCGGAATTATAGCCTTTTGAATTTGAGCTGTATATCAGACGTTATCAAGAATATCCTGGAAATGAAGGCTTCTTCTTTAACGCCATGATGTACGTTTAGCATAGCTAGTTTTCCTAACCACACGCTGAGAAAGACTCTCCTCTTAAACTTACTCCTATGCCTATTGAATTTCAAACACCCAGTGAAGAATTCCTTGAATTGGTAACATATAGGAGTCGACAATAAACTTCGATGTGCAACATTGGCGAATTTTGTGGAGGTCAGGAAACTAGGATAGAACAGGGGCATTGTTATTAGTAAAATGCCAATGCATTTTTTTTTTTTTAGTTATTAAGCAAAATATTTTGTGCTTGCAATTTATTTTTATAAAAAAAAACGTCGAAAAAAAAACCGGAAAATAACATCAACCATGAAAAAGTCGCCAACAGCAAAAAATTGCCGAATTAGTGTACGGCCTAATTGGGTCATTCTTAACGAATAGTGATCCATCTAAGAAATTTTTTTTTCTGTTGATAACAAACCTTGTATTTCAAGTATCCCTGCCAATTTAGTAAAATTTAGTTGCAAAATGTGGTACAAACTTTGAGAAATAGATTTTTTTTCTCATTCCATTTAGGCAACTAATGTTGTGGACCACTAAATAATCCGTAAAATATTACTTTGTATTTGATGGTATACAGATGCAATTTTTTTTATTTACGTAGAATATGTTAGACAGATAAATACTCGAAAATGTTATACAGTCAAACCTAAAACAACGGCTGTTTTTTTTTTTAATTCTTTTGTGTCATTCACTATAGAAATTTACTTTCACGAATCTTGCTTGTAATCGTTTTAAATTAAAAATATGTGTAAAAGTAAATAAGTTAAAATTACAAGATTAGAGATTATCCATTTCTGTTTAATTTTATATAATTATTGCTCTTTACCTGAGAAATTTACAAAATAATTTCGTTGTAGAACTGATAAAAGCAAAGTTAATGTTTTCTGATTGCAAATGTTAATTATAAATTGATATTATTGTTGCATTATTTTCGATAAAAATTAATTTTTAAATCTATTTTTTACTATATCTTTAATATATCTGTTTAAACATTTCCAGCATAAAAAATATATATGTTAAAGCATAAAGCATATATGTATTATATGTATAATGGCATTTAAAAGTTTGTTTTTGGTATTATTACTTTTTGATTGATAATGAAAAGATCCAAGTTGTTACTGGTTATGTTCATCATAAATGTGGATAATAATAAAAAAACTCGATACTTATCAACTATTATGTTGATCATTATAAAAATAGCAGATATTCTAGTTAGTGCCAAATCGTTTACGCAAAACATTGTTCTACCGAGATTATATATTTACTTAATTCAATTTTCAAAATTTCATTTAAGACAATGTAATGTTTTTCTAGCATCGTTGTTTTTATTTGATCAATTAAAGTTCATAATCAGTGCTTATTTAACAACTTCTAAAGAAACAGTTCATTTAAATATCAATGAAAATAAACAATTCTCCATCAACTCGACTTCTCGTGAAATTCGCAAACTTCAAATTAATCAATAGATTTGCTTTCACTTTGAAATACTACGGCTAAAATACTCTATAAAACTATGTATAGTCTTTAAAATTCACTTATAAAATTTCTTAAACTATTCGGTGGATCTATATTCCTCCGCCGAGCTTGTCTCCTTCCCTATCGTTCCGTGCCAGAGAGATGTGCAACGGTTGACCGGATCGGCTTTAAAGTTAATGGCCCATCTCGGGTTAAAAGGGGGTTGGGAACATTGCAGGAAGTGACCCACCGGAAGTCATTCCACCCAGAGAAATCGCATTCGATGCGAGATTTATGAACGCGGTCACGTTTGCGTTATTCGAAGGCTCGTGTTTACAGAGGTGGTGTCTTTCAAGTGACTGGATTACTCCGGATGTGCGGGATATGAACTGTGAATTATCCGCTCGCTTCCTTGTAAATCCTAAAAATTATTTATGAGTAATTCATTGAAAGAATTTACAGAAATGATCTAGCACGTAAGGATACCAAATGTTTTATAATCGGTTTAGTTTTTTGAATTATTTTAACTGTTTTTCAATGAAATAAAAAAAAAATGTTGTTTCTTATTCAACATCTAGTTCAAGTCCATGAATCCATGTGTTCTCGTGGAAGGAGGGAAGGGGTGGCAGCTTCTGTTGTGATGAAGGATCCATAGCTAGAAATCTGGCGTGGCTCCTAGTCGCTGAAGGAGGGTGCCTCTCCGGACGGACTTTTAGAGAACCTATCCAGAATTTCTGTATCTTATGTTAGAAAACCCGGATAAATCCCACCAGGAAGTCCGACCAGCTAGGCAAGATACTGAACATCACAAACGCCATAGAGTCTAATCGTTTTTTGGAAACAGTGTCTACAACAATGCCACCAGTGGAACTGAAGATGCGAGATTTATGAACGCGGTCACGTTCGCGTTGTGCGTAAGCTCATGTTTACAAAGGCGAGTGTCTTTCAAGTGGCCGGCATACAGCGGACGTTTAATGTGTGGGACATGGGTTATGAGCTATCCACTCGCATCCTTGAATCTTAAAATCATTCTGGAAGTAATTCTTCTTCGAACGTATTTCGAGCAATTACTTTGCACGTAAGGATTCCAAATGTTTTACTATTGATTAAGTTTTCTGAATTATGTTATGAATTATTAACTGTTTTTAATTAAATTAAAAAATATTGTTGTTTCTTATCCCACTTGGTCGAGAGCAACATTTAGACCAGGGATAGGCAAACTACGACCCGTGGGCCAACTCCAGCCCACCGAAAAGTTCTATCCGGCCCGCCGACAGAATTTTAATTTGCCGGTCTGAGGCAAATTAAAACAAATATATATTTATATATATATTATACCACATCCATATATTATATAGTTTGATTAAATATTATTTTTTTTTTGAAAGGATTGATGATCTTTTTACTTTCACTATTTTTGTTCTCCAAAACATAAATCTACCAAAATAGCAAGAACAGGCAGCTTTCAATTAGTAATGTGTTAAAAGCGGAAGTTCTTTGTTATAGCTGTTTACACGAATGTAGGTTTCACAAATTTAATATCTCACGTTCAGAAAATCTGCGCTATGTTTGCTTCATTTTATATATGTAAGCAAGTGTTTTCAACTATGAACCATAGAAAGAATTATTTCAAAATAGACTGACAGATGAGCCTTTAGCTTCATTCTTTAGAATCCGTACATCTCCCTTCGAACCTTATTATAGGAACTTTTAAAAATGAAATCGTAATTTCATTCCTCTCATTAAATTATTTAAATTGTAATACTTGTATATTGTTTTTAAATTTTAGAAAATCTTGATCCTAATCTAGACCAAGTCCATGATCCCGTCTGTTTTCATGGGTGGAAAGCATCTTCTGTTGTAATGGAACACCCGTAGAAAAGTCAGACTTGGCTCCGATCGCTGAAAAAAAAGCGCAGTGCCTTCTGGAATGACTTTTAGGAGAAACTACTCCACATTGGCGTATCGTATGCCAGGAAACTTTTAAAGCACATGCCAGGTAGTCCAACTAACGAGGCAAGATGCTGAACATCACAAGTGCCATAGAGTCTCCTCATTTTCTGAAACAGTGCCAACAACAAAGTCGCCAGCGGACTGAATGTCAGCCCTAATGCTCACCAGCGGTGCACGTTGCCACTGAGTCGCGGGTCAGCGTTTCCAGGAGGTAAAATGCTACATGTCACAAATACAATTTCTTAGTTCTACCGTCTGAACGAGGTTTAACAAATAATCGATTCATCCGTTTCCATCTTTAAACCGGATGTTTACATTATCACAAATCGGTGATCAAACTACATCTTGGGAAGCCGAATGCATCAAAATAGAACAAAAAATTGGACTGTAATGGTAAAATTTCTTATAAATTAAATTAATTTAATTTCAAAAAATGAACATTTGTCATTTAGCAAAATAAATTCATCTATAAGATTTATCGTGGAGGGAGTACAGCTTAAGAAGTGTTTTTAAAAGGGAAATTGGAAGGGTCCCAACCGACGCAGAACATCGAATATCCACGAATACGCCAAAAGGTGGGAAACTGTTCGGCGTAAAAAAAAAGATATCTCTGAATCAACCGGAATCGGCTCCTGTTAGAAAAGAAGCGCCGGAGGCATAAACAGTGTCTAAAAGTCTGACAACTTTCTCGTCCGTGAGATCTCTGCGAGAAGCATTCTCGTAAATTCCCACTCGGTTTGATTGCGAGATCTAATTTTACGATCGCGAAGGCTGCGCCTCTTATTTACGATTTCCACTCTTTTCCTATTTGTGTTTTCCCGACACGTATCGCGGAGGGAATCGTTCCTGTTTTCCCGGATCGCATTGTCTAGAAGGGCGACGGAAGACCGAGGCACCTGCTGTTTTGCACCTGAGACGAGGTGTCAACATCGAGAATTCTTACCTTAAAGTGAGAACACTTCTAGCAAAGTGTCGATTTTGTGCTTGAAAAATAGTCGAAACGGCTAAAAGATTAAAAGTGCACTGAGGAAAATATCGTTGCTCTGAAATTGTATTAAAAAAATAATATCTTTTAAAATTTATATATACTAACAAATCCAACCCAGTAAATAATTTACACTTTTAATAATCTTCAATTTAAACCTTATTCTTAATTGAGTTTGTTTTCTGTTAATATTCACGCTTCTTCAATCTCGATTTATAAGTCCATTATACTTTATCATCAGTTGATTCAGACGCTTTAGAATATATAAAATTCGCTTCTTTATTTATTATCATGCATATGCAAATTGAAAATGGGTTTTACTAGATTCTAAAACCTCACGTGTAATCAAAATGTTCTTTTTTAAGTGCATATATAACTGAAAATGGGTTGCCACCCTATACTAAAATCTCACATGTAATCAAAATGTGCTTCTCGATTTATTAACAAGTGTATATCAATAGGGATAGCACTGTGATCGTTAAGCATGGATTACTCGGTATTATTTTTATATACTTGTAAGTCATGAAGTCTGAAGTTCGAATCCGCAGGTTCCCTACTTTCAGAAACGAGGAGATTCGATGACGACTGTGACATTGAATGTAAAACCGTCTCGCATCGATAATCAGCTAAGCAGGGGGGAGTTTTCCGGGTTTCATACCATACATTCGGAAATATACCCTCCCCGAATGCATTGCTGTCTCCATCAACTGTCGATGGACTGTTCATTATATTCATGATGTCCACCGATGTTTCACCCACATCTTTCGAACTAGAAGGGGCTACATAGCCATATGTAGAGGGTGAAGTATAGTAAAAAGAAAGAAAGATAATTGTAAGTTGTAATAAAAAAAAATTTGCAAATACCTGCCATACATAAACTCAAAGTATATGTAAATATCATTATAAATAATATATACACTGAAGTGACAAAAGTCATGGGATAGCAATATGCAAATTTCCAGATGGCAGTAGCATCGCGTAGAACAGGTATAAATGCGCAGTGCTTTCGCAGAGCTTTCATTTCTGTACAAGTTATTCATGTGAAGAGGCTTTGACGTGATGATGACCGCACGACGGGAATTAACAGACTTTGAACGCGGAATGTTAGTTGGAGCTAGACGCATGGGTCATGCCATTTCGGAAATCGTTAGGGAATTCAACATTCCCCGATCCACTGTGTCAAGAGTGTGCCGAGAGTATGAAATTTCAGGCATAACATCCCACCATGGACAGCGCAGTGGTCGACCGCCTACACTTAATGACTGAGACCGGCGACGTCTGCAAAGAGTCGTAAATTCTAACAGACAAGCAACACTGCGTCAAATAACCGCAGAAATCAATGTGGGACGTAAAAGGGACTTGTATGTTAGAACTGTGCGGAGAAATTTGGCTTTCTTGGGCTATTCCAACAGAAGACCGACTCGAGTGTCTTTACTGACAGAACGACATCGCTTGCAGCGACTTTCATGGGCACGTGAGCATATCGATTGGTCCCTAGATGAATGGAAAACCATGGCCTGGTCCGATGATTCACGATTTCAGTTGGTAAGAGCTTATGGTAGTGTTCGAGTGTGGCGCAGACCCCACGAAGCCATGGACCCAAACTGTCAGAAAGGCACTGTTCAAGCTGGTGGTGGCTCCGTAATGGTGTGGGCTGTTTTTTCATGGCATGGACTTGTTCCTCTGGTGCGACTGGACCGAACATTGACTGGAAATGCTTATGTTCAGCTACTTGGAGATCGCTTGCAGCCATTCATGGACTTCATGTACCCAAACAACGATGGGATTTTTATGGATGACAATGCGCCATGTCACCGGGCCACAACTGTTCGCGATGGGTTTGAAGAACATTCTGGACAATTCCAACGAATGATCTGGACACGTAGATCGCCCGACATGAATACCATCGAGCATTTATGGGACATCATCGAGAGGTCTGTTCGTGCCCAAAATCCTGCACCATCAACGCTTTCACAATTATGGACGTCTATCGAGACAGCATGGCTCAATATTCCTGCAGAAGACTTCCAACGACTTGTTGAGTCCATGCCACGTCGAATTGCTGCACTTCGCCGGGCGAAAGGAGGGCTGACACGACATTAAGAGGTATCCCATGACTTTTGTCACTTCAGTGTATATATACACCTGTCTACAAAATATGCATACATACATATATATATATATATATATATATATATATATATATATATATATATATATATATATATATATATATATATACTGCCATACATAATACCGAAGCATTATATAACGTTTTTAGCTAATTAAAGGATAGTTAATTCGTTATATTGTGCAGACTTATTCATTTGTGGTTATCTCTGAAATCTAGTAATATCCTCCTATCCTCGAAAAGAAAAGAATATTAAAATTTATGTTATCTTAATTAAGATGTTTACAAGTTAAAAAGAAATACATATATGTGTGATCTGGCTTCAGATAAAGATGCATTTCAAAAAACATATAAATTTGGAAGATGAATTTCGAAGAGGAGTATTATATTATGCGAGATCTAGATAAATGTAATTTTGAGCACTGTGGTGGGACTTATTATGCTACATTTGTTTCTACATAATACCAAAACATTGCATAATATTATTAGCTTAGTAAGGAGTAGTTATTTTACTGCAATGTGCAAATTTATTATTTTTATGTGATAGATGATTCACGTTTAAAAGAAAACATCGTAACAATTTAATAAAATAAGATAGTGAAATAAACATCTAATTACAAAAATAGTGAAATAAAATCCAATTTACAAAAACTTTTAATTCAATTTAACAAATAATTAATTTTCAAAAAAAAAAAAAAATTAATTCAACATGCTTTAAAAATTTATAAGAAAAATGATATCAAATAAGATTGTCACTGAGGAAAATCAGTTTTAATTCATGAAAAATTTTCTAATTTTCAATTACTTCTTAAATGTCAGTTTCAGCTGTATAATTTTTTTAAATTTAACTGTCAACTGCATTACTTAGCTTGATTTAAAATCAATAACGAGATATATAAAAATGTATGTGGTAATTTTTTGATACCTTCAGATATAAAAATATATCTTTCCTGTTATTATCACATAATAAAACCTAAATTACAATACTGTCCTATTATTTATGGAATTATTTCATGAAGACAACGAATAGATATATATCTGTAAAAGTATTCTAGTAAAAAAAAGGCCTGGAAAAATTGCGTCCCAAAGGGGAGATCCATTTCCTTCAGAATCCTCGGAACGTCGCCTGAATGACAAAAAAGGTCGCTGTCAACTATTTTCGCGCCACATAGACTGCACATAGATTTCGGAAGATTCAACTTCATCCTCGCTTCACGCCCATGTTGTTGCTGGGATCTTTTTTAAAATTTTATTTAAGAAATTTTCATACTTGTGATGGACGGATCTCTGATGTATGCGCCCGAGAAGAAGATTGTGCAGAAATTGTGCAGAAGATTGTGCAGCAAAAGATTGTGCAGAAAAAAGCAGCAGAATATTGTGCAGCAATTGTGCAGAAGAAGAAGATTGTGCAGAAATGAATTTGGAATGGTGGATTCCTCTGTGAATAAATTTATTCTGAGCAGTCGTGATCCGTCTTTACTGTTGTTGCCAAGCCCCAAACATAACTTTTTAGTAGAGTTGAACTGAATATTATTAACTGGTATCTTTCTTTTTATGTAATGACAATATTTGTTTCCAGATTTTGGAAATAACACGTATTTGCTATGCTATGTATTTGCATATGAATACACTTGCATATTTGCTATGTTGCAATAGAAATACAAAAAAATTTTATATTTATTATCTGCTATTGGTAAAGTTTCTTTGATTGTAAATATAGTTTAAAAGAATCTGCTGGCTCGGACGTGTATATCGCAGAGATGAGAGAAACATCATTAAAATGATTATGTTATGTCAATAATAGGAAGAGAGGCAGACGAAGGGAAATGTGCATGGGTGTGGAAAAACTTCGACAACTGAAAATTATTAACTGGAAGAGATTGACATTGGAGCGAGACAGATGGAGAGCTATTGTGTTGGAGGCTTAAGCCTGTAAAAAGCTGTAATGCCGGTAAAGAAGAAGAAATATAGATTAAAATTTTTAAAAGGAAAACGACTCAAACTTATTCTCAAATGAGATTAAATAGGACATTAGCTTATTAAGTTACATAATTAACTTATATATGTGTTTGTGTATGTGCACACTCGGTATAATGGTAATAAGCTGAATGTGGCATTTGTTATAGGATTCATCAATGTTTCTTCAGTTAATTTTGAGAAACGCATTTAGAATTCTAAAATTCCGATACCTTAACTCAAATTTATAAAATTGGAATAAAGAGATGTTTCTTAATAAACGTTTCTCTGCAGTCAAAATATTTATCTCTTATGGAATTAAATCTAGAAAAAATATATTAAGATTTTGTGCATAAAGGCAATTTTATTTTCGTGCATTTCTTTACAATCATCATTTCTTTAAAGGTTCAATATATTACATCTCCAACTTCAAAATTTGTTGCCATTTCAAAATACAACAGACGTCAACGCAGTGCAGTAATGATAATAAAGAACAACTGGCATTTGACGAATGGATTTATCAATGTATCTTGATAACAATTTTAGTGTAGTCCTATTATTTTGATGGTGGCGAGTTAATTCTAGGACAATAATTATTGAACCTCCCTGTTGAGAAGATAACAATTCTTATTCTTTTTCATAGATTTCATTAAAATCAAAAGACTTAATAGAAGAACGACACTCGATGAAAAATAATTAAAAGGCATAAGCCGGCAAACAATAGAAGCAATTACAAAAGAAACACAACTTTTGAAATAAAAGTGCACACTTCGATAACTCCTACCAACTGATCAGAACATAATTGGTGACTTTCTTACTTTAACCTTCGAACGGAGATAACAATGCAATGTTTGCAATGTAAAACAACAAAATGAGGCGTGATTCCAGATTCAAAACCATCTATGGAAGCTCGTGTTGATTCCATTGCTGCTTTCGCAGACTGCACTCATCCGATGACAAAGATCCAAGTCATTATCCTTCGCAAACGCTTGGATTTCCCTCGTGAGGAGCTGGATGCGATGCTTCTTCTTCGCTTTCGCTCTTCGGAAGTTTGTTAAAGAACGTTCCTATTGAAAGGAAGGGACGCATCACAGAAAGCCTTGTTCGCTCTGAAAACTGGTGAACAATGGAAGACAACGATCCCTGACGGACTTGGCGATGGCAAGTCGTTGCAGAGTTCTGGCAGATAGCGGTGTCGGCAGAAACTGAAGGTTTGTTTCATCAAGATGAGCCCCATATATAGGATGTAACACATATGATGTGGGAATTAATTATATTTCCAACGAAATGAAAGTATAATAATACAAAATCGTTGAATAAAGGGATGATATTTAGAAAGCGAGCGAGTTTTGTAACCATTGTTTAACAACCCAATAAAACTTAATTAAATTTCAGCAGTTATGAATCAGTTTCATTAATTATTTTAACTTTTTAAAATGGTTTCATGAATTCCTTAGAGAAAAATATTATTAAATAAATAAGAAGAAAAAAACGAAACATAATTTTTTTTTGTTTGCAGCTGGCAAACAGACAACTTGGTCTTGGATGCCTTACGGCAAGCGCAGCACAGACGCTACTCACTTTGCATTACCCAGAAGGCGCGTGTAACTTGAAGATAAGCCACGGACGCGGAGTAACAAGGCCTCCGCAACGCTCTACAATCCTATTAGGACCGAGACCTACTGATTAAAGTGGATTCCGAACCACTACAAACATCCATGGCACCGCCGGGATTCGAACCCGAAACCTGTGGTACCGAGCTCCAGAGTGCTAGCCACTCGGCCATTCAGGCCCTCGCGAAACATAAATGAGCATGCTACATTTAATAACATTAATCGGATAATTTTTTTTTTGCTTTATATTTTCATACTAAATTAATATATTAATGGAGACCCATTAAAATCTAATTTCAATATAGTGCAGATTTAATTATTTAAAAAGAGGTTATCTTGAAATAATAATATTTAGTAATATTTTCACCTTTCAGAAAAGAACATAATACTGAAGTTTTTGTTACCTTAATTAAAAAGTTTACAAGTGAAAAAGAGATACATTTATGTGAGGTTTGGCTTTAAGTAACGGCGTGCGAGAAGAAAACATATAAATTTGGAAAATATATTTCGAAGAGGAGTATAATGTTATGTGGGATTTGGGATTAAAACAAATGTAACAAGGAGCACTGCGGGTCGACTATTTTGCTAACTATTCTTATTACATTTGTTTATACATAATGCCAAAACATCATATAATGTTATTAGCTTATTAAGAAGAAGTTATTTTGCTGCAATGCGCAGATTAATTTTTTTATTTGTTTATGCTTCATGCTTATAAGAAAAAATTGCTACAATTTAATAAAATAAGATGATGAAATGAATATATTTAGCAATTCAATTATTACAATTTATAAAAAATTAATTTTTCAAGAAAAAAAAATTTAACTACATATACTTTAAAAAAATTTATGTTAAAAGAAAACGACTGAATTGTCACTGATAAAAAGTTTTATATTTTCAAAAATTTTCTTCTTTTTCACTTCGTTGTCAGGCGGCAATTGGCTAACGCTCTGGCCTTTGGTATCACAGGCTTTAGGTTCAAATACGGTGATTGTATGGAACGTTTGTTGGTGGTTCGGAATCCACGTTAAACTGTAGGTGATGGTCTAATTAGTCTAAAGTGCGTACAAGATGACCGTAGAGCGGCAAACCAAATCAATATTTTTCATTATTTCTTAAATATTAGTCTTAGCTGAAAAATGTGTTTAAATTTAATTGCCAACTGCATTACTTAACTTGATTCAAAATCAATAACGAGATATATAAAAATGTATTTTGTGATACCTTCACATATAAATAGATAAAAATATATCCTTCCTGTTATTATCACATAATAAATCCTGAATTATAATACTGCCCTATTATTTCTGGAATTATTTCGTTTTCTGGAATTTTTTCGTATAAAAAATTTACTTTATTGTGTTCTTGTCAATTTTGTGATACCTTTCGATATAAATAGATAAAAATATATATCTTTCCTGTTATTACAAAATAATATATCCTGAATTACAATACTTTCATATTATTTCTGGAAATAGTTCATGAAGACAACGAATAGACATATATCCATAACAGTATTCTGCAAGAAAAAAAAAGCTCGGAAAAATTGCTTCCAAAAGGCGAGATCTATTTCTTTCAGAATCATCGGAACGTCGCCTGAATTACAAAAAGGGCACTGTGAACTATTTTCGGGCCACATAAACTGCGAAACGGGGGCGCCCAGGGATTTCGGAAGATTCGACTTCAGCCCTTGCTTCACGCCCATGTTGCTGGGTACTTCCTTTTTCTTAAATTTTATTTAAAGAAATTTTTATGCTTAAGATGGATGGATCTCTGGTGTGTGCGCCTGAGTTATCGCGCAGAAATGAATTTGGAAGGGTAGATTCCTGTGTGAATAAATGCATTCTGAGCAGTCGGGATCCGTCTATATTGTTGTTAGCAAGCCCCAAACATGACTTTTAGTCGAACTGAACTGAATATTATTAACTCATGTCTTTCTTTTAATGCAATGGCAATAAGTGTTTCTAAATTTTGGAAATAACATTTATATGCTATGTTATGTATTTGCATATCAATTTATTTATTTGCTATGTTGCAATAAAAATCAAGTGTTACATTTATTATCTATCAGTGGTAAAGTTTCTTTTTATGATTGTAAATATTGATTAAAATAACCGACGTGTGGCTCAGTGACAACGTAGTATTACTTGTATTAGGTCTGAAGTTCAATCCGCTGGTGACACTGTGTCAAGTCAATAGAGAAAACCCGCCCCGCCCGAAGGCACACGGAATCTGAATAACCAATCAACCCTCAGAGATTCTTGGATTTAGTGTTGCTAATCTAAGAGATTAAAATTTCGCTATGTACAAGACCAAGTGGGATAAGCCAAAAAAAATTGATTAAAACTTTTAAAAACAAAGAAAGCTTTATATTAATAGGGTTAATGTTAAGACAGATTACATTTATATGTTTGATATAAAAAACAAAAATGCGATATAACATATTCTATGTTTTTGAATAGTAACCTTTAGCCGATGGAAACTGATGGAATATTTACAATTATTGTACTCTCTTATATGTCAGGTAGAAGTAATGGTTTTTAAAGTTAACTATGAAGGATTTTAAATTAATCATTGGATGGGATTAATTATGAAATCAACTTTATCTATCTATCTAACTATATATATATATATATATATATATACTTGGTACAGTAGTAATAAGCTGAAAGGGTTATTTCTGAATTTCTGATAGGATCTATCATTGTGTCATCAATGGATCCATGAGAAACGTATTCAAAGTTATAAATTCCCTACAACTTAACTCAATTTTACAAAAATGGTATAAAGTGATGTTTCTTAATAAACGTTTCTCTGCAGTTAAATATTTATCTGGCATACATTCAAATCTGGAAAAAAAAAATATTGACTATCTGCATAAGGACAATTTTATTTTCGTGCATTTCTTTAAAATCATTAATTTCTAAGGTTCACTACATTCCTTCTCCGAATTCAAACTTTCTTGATATTCCTATATTCAATAAACATCACACTACTGTAATAATAAACAAAAATTGTCATTTGAGAAACGTATTTGTCAATAACAGTTTGTTTTGATAACAGTTTATTATTTTCATGGTGCCGACTTAAATCTAGGACAATAATTATTGAACCGTGTTTGAAGATAAAAATTCTTGTTATTTTTCATAGATTTCACGAAAATCAAGAAGCTTAACAGAAGAACAAAAGACGTTGTAAGATAATTAAAATGCATAAACTACAAACAATAGAAGCAATTGCAAAAGTAACCCAATTTTCTGAAGCAAAAGTGGAATACTTTGATAACTCCTACCAACTGATCAGAACATGTTGGGCGTCTTTCTTACTTTCACCTTCGAACAAAAAGATAACAATGCATTGTTTGCAGTGTACAACAAAGTGATGAGGCGTGATTCCAGATTCAAAATCATCTATGAAAGCTTAATATGTTGATTCCATTGCTGCTTTCACAGACTGCATTCATCCGCTGACAAAGATCTACTAAGTCATTATTCTTCGTAGAGACTTGGATTTCCCTCGCGAGGAGCTGTATGCGATGTTTCTTCGCTTTCGCTCTTTGGAAGTTTGTTGAAGAGCGTATCGCTCCCTATTGAAAGGAAGGAACGCATCACAGACAGCTTTGTTCGCTCTGAAAACTGGTGAACAATGGATGACAACAATCCCTGATGGACTTGGCGATGGCAAGTCGTTGCAGAGTTCTGGAAGATAGCGGTGTCGGTAGAAAATGAAGATTTGTTTCATCAAGATAGGTCGCATAAAAAGGATGTAACACATATGATGTGGGAATTAATTATATTTACCAACGAAATGAAAGTATAATAATACAAAATCTTTGAATAAATGGATGAGATTTAGAACGAAAGCAAGTTTTGTTGAAGCAAAACAACGTTGTTTAACTGCCCGTCAAGACTTAATTAACTTCAGTCATAAATCAGCTTCATTAATCATTTTTAGTTCTTAAAATGTTTTCATCAATTCCTTACAGAAAAATTTATTAAATAAATATGCAAAAGAAAAATGCGAAACACAAAAGAGCATGCTACTTTTAAGAACAATAATCAGATAAATTTTTTTTGTATATGCCTGTGTGTATATGTATACTCTCGCTACAATGGTAATAAGTTGAAATTGCCGTTTGTGTAGCATTCATCAGTATGACTTCAGTGAATCTTGATAAACGCATTAAAAGTTCTATATTCCCTACCACTTAACTCAAATGTATAAAATTGCTATAAAAAGATGTGTCTTTCTCTGGAGTCAAAATTTTTATTTCGTATAGAATCAAATCTAGAAAAATATATTAAGACTCACTGCATAAGGACATTTTTTTCCCTTACATTTCTTTAAAATCTTTGTTTCTTTTAAGGTTCAATATATTCCATCCACAACTTCAAACTATGTTGATATTCCAAAATACAACAGACATAAATGTACTACAGTAATAATAATTAAAAAAATTGCCATTTGATGAATGGATTTGTCAAATGGCAATAAAATATATCTTAATAAAGTTTTTATTGTATTCTTAATACTTATATAGCACCGAGTTAATTTTAAGACTGAAATTATTGAACCTCCCTGTTTGAAGATAAGAGTTATTCTTTTTCATAGGTTTCATCAATCAAAAGGCTTAACAGAAGAACGAAAGACGGTGAAAGATAATTAAAATGCATAACCTGACAAACAATAGAATCAATTACAAAAGCAACACATTTGTCTGAAGCAAAAGCGTACAATTTGATAACTCCTACCAGCTCATCAGAACACGTTTGGTGACTTTCTTACTTTTACCTTCAAACAGCGATAACAATGCATTGCTTGCAGTGTGAAACAACGAAATGAGGCGTTATTCCAGATTCAAAACCATCTATGTTGATTCCATTGCTGCTTTCACAGACTGCATTCATCCGATGACAAAGATCCAAGCCATTAATTATCCTTCGCAAACACTTGGATTTCCCTCGTGAGGGCTGGATGCGATGCTTCTTCTTCGCTTTCGCTCTTTAGAAGTTTGCTAAAGAACGTAACGCATAGCATACAGCTTTGTTCGCTCTGAAAACTGATGAACAATGGAAAGACAACAATCCCTGACGGACTTTGACGATGGCAAGTCGTTGCAGAGTTCTGGCAGATAACGGTGTCGGTAGAAAATGAAGATTTGTTTCATCAAGATAGGCCGCATAAATAGGATGTAACATGTATGATGTGGGAATTAATTATATTCTCCAGAGAAATGAAAGTATAATTATACCAAATCGTTGAATAAATAGATGAGATTTAGAAAGCGATCAAGTTTTGTAACCATTGTTTAACGACCCGATAAGCTTTAATTAAATCCAGCCGTCATAAGTCACCTTCATTAAATATTTTTAGTTCTTAAAATGTCTTCTTGAATTCCTCACAGTAAAATATTAAATAAGTATTCAAAAGAGAGTAAAACACAAATAAGCATGCTAGATTGAATTACTTTAATCAGATAATTTTTTTTTACTTTATATTTGCTTATTAAAATAACATATTAATGGAGACCCATTAAAATCTATATTGAAATATAGTGCAGATTTATTTATTTAAAAGGAGGAAATATGTGAAATAATAATATTTAGTAATATCCTCACCTTTCAGAAAAGAACATAATACTAAAGTTTTTGTTACCTTAATTAAGAAGTTTACAAGTGAAAAAGGGATACATATATGTGAGATCTGGCTATAGATAAAGCGGCAAGGGAAGAAAACACATAAATTTGGAAGATATATTTCGAAGTGGAGTATTATATTATGTGCAATCTAAATAAATGTAAGAAGGAGTACTGTAGGCTGTTATGCTAACAATTCTTATTATATTTGATTATACATAATATCAAAACATTACACAACGTTATTAGCTTATTAAGGAGTGGTTATTTTTGAGTTTTATTATCATTTTTTTTTATTTAATTGATGCTTTACGTTTATAAGAAAACTTCGCAGCAATTTAGTAAAATAAGAGGATGAAATAAATATTTTTAAGAATTAAATTATTTCAATTTATCAAAAAGAGCTCTGAATTTTGGTATCACAGGCTTTAGGTTCGAATCCTGGCAATGGCATGTACGTTTGTTGGTGGTTCGGAATCCACCATAAACTGTGGATCCTGGTCTAAATAGCCTAAATTGTGTACAAGAAGTCATTAGAGCGACAAACCAAACCAATATTTTTCAAGCAAACACGTAGACAATTGTCTTAGATGCTTAAAGGTAAGCGATGCACCGACGTTACTCACATAGCACTGCTCAGGTGCGTGTAGCTTGAAGATAAGATACGGACGCGGAGTAACAATACCCCTGCAACGCTCTACGATCCTGTTAGACAGGGACCTACGATTTAAAGGGTATTCTGAACTACTACAAACCTCCATGGCACAGCTGGGACTGGAAACCGAAACCTGTATTACCAAGCGCCACAACGATAGCGACTCGGCTATTCAAGTCCATACCGTCAGATGTAAATCGATAAAAATATATCATTCCTGATATTATCACATAATACATCCTGAATTATAATACTGCCATATTATTTCATGAAGAACAACGAATAGATATATATCTATAAAAGTTTTCTGGAAGGAAAAAAAGGCATGGAAAAATTGCGTCCCAAAGGCGAGATCCATTTCCTTCAGAATCATGGGAACGTCGCCCGAATTACAAAAAGGGCGCTGCGAACTATTTTCGCGCCGCATAAACTGCTAAACGGGGGCGCCCCGGGATCTCGGAAGATTCGACTTCATCCTCGCTTCACGCCCATGTTGCTGCGTTCTTTTTTTATAAATTTTATTTAAAGACATTTTTAAACTTAAGATGAATAGATCTCTGGTGTATGCACCTGAGTTAAAACGGAGAAATGAATGTGGAATGGTGGATTCCTCCGCGAATAAATTTATTATGAGCAGTCGCGATCCGTCTCTAGTGTTGTTGGCGAGCCCCAAACATAACTGTTTAGTTGAGTTGAACAGAATATTATTAACTCATATCTTTCTTTTATGCAATGGCAATTTTTGTTTCTAGATTTTAGAAATAACATTTATTTGCTATGCTATGTATTTGCATATCGATATAAACTCATGTTTGCGAAAATTGCAACACCATGAAGGAATCGTCATAATTGAATGAAATGTAATAAACAGTTGAGTGGTAGTGGTACAAATAAATGATTAAATGTTCAAAGCAAACAAACAATAACAAGAGATCGGAATCAGTATTTTGTGTAGCCAGCACGCGCCGCAATAAGTGCTGCTACACGACGTTGCATGGAATCAAACAAATTTTGAATGTTTGCCTGAGGAAGAGCATTCCATATTGTATGCGCACCCAAAGTTCGTCTGCAGAAGCCACAGGACGAGGATCACGAGCGAGACGCCGACCAACGAAATCCCACACATGTTCAAAAGGCGACATATCCGGGGAATACGCAGGCCAAGGAAGAAGCTGTACCTGCCACGTTGCAAAGAAGGATTGAACAGTCCTAGCGAGATATGAAGGCGGGCATTGTCCTGTTGAAATACAGTGCCTGGCAAGTTTTGAAGGAAGGGAACAGCTTGGGGCTGTAGAACTTCACTGATGTACCGGTTTCTGTTCAGATTGCCCACAAATCTTAGCAATTGAGATCTTCCATGATATGCTATGGCACCCAGACCATAACTCTGGGTGTTCGTCCACTGTGGCTTTCGATAATGCCCACCGGAAGGTGGCGTTCACCAGCATAGCGTCTAACACGAATGCGGCCATCATGGTACCACAAATTAAAGCGGAATTCGTCAGAAAACACGACATGCTGCCAATCAGCACGCTAGTCTCTATGCTGAACGGCCCATTGTAGCCGCAGGCGGCGATGGTTTAGCGTGAGAGGGCAAGTCCTTGCGCGCAGTCCACGCTGCAGCAGACGTCTACGAATTGATGAAGCACACAATGAAACACCTGTAGCTATTGACCACTGTGCTGCCAATTGTCTAGAGGAAGCTGTACGGTCCGTCAGCGCCATGCAGACCAGGTGTTTATCATCGCGACCTGACGTCACATTTCGGGGTCCATTCCCAGATTTCCGAGTTGTCCGACACTCGTCCGTCCACTGCTTCCAAAGACGCATCACTGCTGCTGTTACGAGCGGCTACTGCACAATAAGGCAATCCAGCTTCATGAAGGCCGATGATTCTCCCCCGTTCAAACTCTGTAAGTTGTTCAAATTTCGCTCTCTTTCGTCGAAGAAGCATAAGTAACGATTGAGCTAACGTTTACCACTAGCAGATAACCACCCATAACTATACACGCCTCGCTACAGCCGTCTATTTGTTCGGATCCATCCGCCGTTCAGAGGGCGCTGCTCAGCATACGCATGCGCTACGGATTTGAAATTCTAATAATTTACATATCATGCGCTAATTTGCATTTCCTGAAAATTTCAGCTCACTCGCGTAAGTCCTTCATGGTGTTGCAATTTTCACAAACATGAGTTTATTTGTTTATTTGATGAGATGCAATAGAAATAATAAAATTTTATTTTTATTATCTGCAATTGATAAAGTTTCTTTTTATAATTGTAAATATTGGTTAAAAGGCCCGATTCGTGGCTCAGTGGCAACATATTATTAGTTCTGATGTTCAATCCGCTGGTTACACTCTTTCAAAAAACGAGAGGAATGAGGATGTTCAGTATCTTGCCGATGTTAGTCGGACTACATGGTGGGTTTAATCCGGCCTTCTCCCATACAATACGCAATTGCGTGATAGTTCCTCTAGAAGTCCTCCTGATAGGCATTCCCCTCATTCTTCAACCACACTGAACCAAATCAGACTTTTACCTAAGGATGCGCCGTCACAAGAGAAGCTGCCCCATTTTCTTTCTTCCATGAAACTTCAGAGGTTAATGGATTCAGTCTAAAATGTTGCTATCGACACGACCATATATATATATATATATATATAATGGGATATAATATAATCCTATGTTTTTCAATAGTAACCATCAGCCGAAATGATGAAATTTTTTCAATTAATCTACTCTCTTATATGTCAGGTAAAAGTACTAGTTTTTGAAGGTAACTTAAAAAAAAATTACATGAAGGCTCTTAAATCAAACCTTGAATGAGATCAATTATTACTTTCTAAGACAAATTCTTATGATAGCAACTTTATACTTGATACCATGAAAATATGCTGAAAGAACCATTTATGATAGGATCCAACATTGTGTCATCTGTGAATCCATGAACAATGCATTCAAAGTTCTATATTTCCTACCATTTACTGAAATTTATAAAAACGGTATAAAGACGTATGGCTTAATAAATATTTCTGTGCAGTCAAAATATTTGTCAGGTACAGAATAAAATCTAGAATAAAAATATTGACTATCGACATAAAGACAATGTTATTTTCGTGCACTTCTTTAAAATCATCATTTCTTTAAAGTTTCAATATATTCCATCTCCGACTTCAAACTTTCTTGATATTCCAAAATACAACAGACCTAAACGCCGTACAGTAATAATAAATAAAAATAGATATTTCAATATATGTTTATATATATATCAATAACTCTTTGTATAGATATGTCAATAACTGTTTATATAGATATGTCAATAACTGTTTGCCTTGATAACAATTTTACTTTAGTCATATTATTTCCATGGATGCCATTGTAAATCTAATGCAATAATTATTGAACTTCCGTGTTTGAAGATAAGAATTCTTCTTCTTCTTCATGGATTTCCTTAAAATCAAAAAGCTTAACAGAAGAACAAAAGACGATGAAAGATAATTAAAACGCATAAGCTGACGAACAATAGAAGCAATTACAAAAGCAATACAACTTTCTGAAGCAAAAGTGCACATTTTCATAAATCCTACCAACTGATCGGAACACGTTTGGTGTCTTTCTTACTTTAACCTTCGAAGAGAGACAACAATGCATTGTTTGCAGTATAAAACAACAAAATGAGGCGTGATTCAAAATTCAAAACCATCTATGGAAGCTTACTATGTTGATTCCATTGCTGCTTTCACAGACTGCATTCATCCGCTGACAAAGATCCGAGTCATTATCCTTCGCAAACACTTGGATGTCCCTCGTGAGGAGCTGGATGCGATGTTTCTTCTTCGCTTTTGCTCCTTGGAAGTTTGTTGAAGAACGTAACGCTCCCTATTGAAAGGAAGGAATATATCACAGACAGCTTTGTTCGCTCTGAAAACTGGTGAACAATGGAAAACAACGATCCCTGGTGGACTTGGCGATGGCAAGTCGTTTCAGAGTTCCGGTAATAGCGGTGTCGGTAGAAAATGAAGATTTGTTTCATCAAGATAGACTGGATAGATAGGATGTAACACATATGACATGGTAATTTATTATATTTTCCAACGAAATGAAATATAGTAATACAAAGTCTTTGAATAAATGAATGAGATTTAGAAAGCGAATTTTGTAACCATTGTTTAACAACCCAATAAAACTTAATTAACTTCAGCAGTTATAAATCAGAATTATTTTTACTTCTTAAAATGGTGCCATGAATTCCTTAAAGAAAAATATTATTAAATAAATATTCAAAAGGAAAAAATGAAGCACAAATGAGCATGCTACATTTAATAACTGTAATCAGATAATTTTTTTATTTACTTTATATTTGCTTATTAAATCACCATATTAATGGTTACACGTAAATGTTTTAATTTACGGTTATATTTTCTAAACGAAATATAAAATAAAGGTCTTTGATCTATTTTTTATGTGAAAGATAATGAAAACAACAAGAATATAATGTGATGAAATGTAACCAGTATTTATTTATTTTTGTTAAATATCGGTGGGTCTTGTGTATCACTTATGTTTGGCATAAGTAAATTGACGACGGGTGATGAGAGGTGGACATTGTCTTCTAGTTGGATTTTCAAGAGATCAGTATCCCACATATGCCTGCCATATGGTAGTAAATCTCGAAAACTTCCACCAGGCAGTCTTATTATCAATATCAGTCATTTTACACAGATTGTCATAATTGCCATGAAATCTCTCCGTTACTTAATCTGTGACTGCAAAGGATGTCGCCAGAGGATTCGGCCTTGTGCAAAGAGGACTCATGAATTTTCTGGTTATTGCAATTTGCCTTTTCCTCAAGCAATTTTCTGGAGATTGCAAGTTGCATTAACAAGTCAATTTTTCCACTATCAGTTATATTTAAATGATCTCAATATTGTATTTTTCAGGGCCAAAGGTTGTAATATTTGATTTTAAGACTGCTTGATTTTAAAGATTGTAATAATTAAATGTAAGATTTCTTGATTGTAAAGATTGCATTATTGAGCGTCGCCATTGATTGTAAGATTATGACAAATATTGTTTGATATTTCTGCTCCATTGAAAATCAAAGGCTGATTTTTTTTAATATGATTGATTGTTCCAGTTGATGTTTTCCTTCATTATATGTACTGATTAATTTGACTAATTATAATAATAATAATATTTTTTCCGGTAAAATGGATATAAATTTAAATAGAGAACAATACTGCAACTCTATGGTTCAAATAGTTTTTTGCATAGGAAATTAACAGAAAAAAATATGCCAGAATAAATTAAAATATTTAAAATTTTATTTTAAATTTAAATAAAATTTTACCATTTAAAAAAAATACTAAATCGACTTAAAAATTAAAAAATAACATCTTAAGTATAAATGGAAATTAAATAAGTACCGATCATTTTTAAGAATTCCGTGAATAATTTCAATTAAATATGTGCTGAAAAAGAAATAAAAATTTGCAAAACGGTTTTTAATTCAGATGTTAAAATTATGGAATTTAATATTTTTTTCTGAAGCTCATCTAATGAAAGATCCCCACACACAAAAAACTATTTTAAGTGAAATTAATCTTAATCCAAATCCATGAGAATCTGGAAGAAAGAGGCAGAAAACAATTTATTAAATTAATTTTTTTGTCTTTTTTTTATTTCTTAATTCCATATTTAATTAAATTAAATTAAATTCACCACCGTTTGGTACCGTGGGAGTTTTAAATTAAAAAAAAGGAGTTATTTCGGTGAAGAAAAAGGAAAGTTAATTAAATTTCGAACTCCTTTTTTTTTTATCTGTCTGAGACAGAGAGAGAATTATACCTTCTTTTTAGAGCCGCCCAGGGACATCTTGACCTAAACGAGGTCGTGTGATGCCAAATAGATTCATTAAATTAATTTCTTTATTTTTTTCTTACTTTTCTAATTTAAATATGTTTTGCTTTTCTCTTTATTTAATATTTTTGAACAAATATAAATTTCGAATTAATTAAATTTTTTTTTTTAATTTTCTCAAATATAAATTTCGAATTTTCGCATTGATATACACCAAGTGAATATGGGCCAACATGACTATGATTAATTAATGAATATAGACCAACATGACTAATGACTGATTAACAAATATAGACCACGATTGATGAAAGTGTTTATTAAAAATTAGACTTGATATCGTAAGAGTTTTCAAAATATGAATGATTTTTGTGGAATATTAATTAAATTCTAATTTAAATATATTTAGCTTTTCTTTTTATTTCATATTCTTGAACAGCCGGAAACAGTGGTTATTTCAAACGTCGAGACATACACATTTTTGGAATTCATATACATCACGTGAATGTGGACCAGCATGACGAATGACTGAATGAATATAGACCAACACGACTGTCGGCAGATTAATAAATATAAAACAACACGATTGATGAGTGATTAGCAACAATATGATATCTTAAACTATCTAGAATTTTATATAATTATTTGATTTATTTGAACAATGATCTGGTAGAAAGTACAAAAGATTACTGAAATAAGAGATCTGGGTTCGAAACCTAACAAACGTAAGCGAACCAGATGGTCACGTTAAATTTGGTTCATTTTTCCACTGAGCTCGAGATAGAAGGGTAGAGAGTACGGATTTTCAAGATCGTACCTTGGATTGAATGTTCGTTCAAAATTAAAGTGTTAAAATCTGGGTGTAGTGTCTTATTGTTGTGCATCCTAGGTACTGGAACAATTATTTAATGTATAGCAATGAAATGAAGGAATTGATGAATACCTGAAATTTTGCCTTTTCTTCCACTGATTCACAACAAGAATTTAAAATTCATCATGCATCATCTTTACACTCGTATTTCTTTTTCAATCAACAAAGGTCATTTTCAATTCCCTGAGCATTTGGCGTTTCTTTGTTTGAGAATTTGTGGTCTCACCGGAAGGGATTTTGGCTACTCCTTACTTGGAATAATATTTCTTATCTGTAAGTTGCGACTTACGAGTTTTCTTTTTAAGCTCCAGTCGGAGGATTCGAAATGAAGCAGTTAATGGCTGAGAATAAATAAAAGTTAAATCAAGCCGATGTGTAACAATCATTTACAATCTCCAATCGTCTCTTTTTCAAAGCACTGAGACACAGCTCATATCAATTAAAATCTAATCTAACTCCTGTTGCTTGCTGGTTACTAACAATTAACAAGGAATCATCGTTCAGGCAATTTCATAGTTAATATTATTATTCATAGGAATTTTCAACTTTTGTAAGGTTGATTCTTGCTTGTAAAACATATTTTTTATCGAATTCAAATATTTTATTTTTATTACGTTTTATCTTCTAAAGGTGAACCTATCTAGTCAATAAATCAATCCCCTTTTTTACATTTATTGAACAGATCCCCGTATTATAATCCCTCATTATTTCTCTCGGTTTACTTTAACAAGGGCCCAAGGCACATTCTGAAAGATCATTAGAAACCCAAAAAAGCGCACGGGACACACATTTATCTTTTATCTCCTTCATTAAGGGGATACTCATTAAATAACCATAATAATTTGAATTCGACTAATTTAAGTTTCTTTGCTATTATTTTTTGTTTGGTTTTTAATCTTTCATATTTATTACCTGAAAAAGTGATGAGTGAATATTTTTTCTGCATTAAAAACTTATTTCTTTTGTTAAAATTTCTATGTACAACTTAAAAAGACACGAGCGAACACATTAATATTTAAATATATATATTTTGTTACATTTTCACAAATTTTTTACTGCCCAAATCCCTGCTCAGTAGCAATGTGTGTGGCCTAAATGCACAAAAGTTGAAGTTCGAATCCTTCTGCGACATTCCTTGCAGTCTTTTGAGAAACGAGAATGGTAATTGTGAAAACATGTGTAAATACGTCTTGCAGATATAAAAAGCTGTTTGAAGATTAGAAGGGTTCGAGAATTTGCAGCAATTTGTTTAAATTGCTTTGAATTGCAATTTGGTTTCTGGTTGAACTAATATACAAATGGATTCAAAATCGGCCAAATATCTTTGAAAAATTAGTTTGTATAAAAAATTCATAACATTCGCTATATAAAAATTTTAAAATATTTCATTGCTAGTCTGACAAAAAAAATTTTTTTTTAAATTTATTGGAGATTCGAAGTTTGTATAAGTTGCATCGACAAAACTGACTACAGTCATTATAGTGAAACAGGAACACCACTATCTGCAGAAAAGCAGAATAAAAAAGAAAAACACATCAGTACAAAATATATATATACAGAGTAAAAAAATAATTTGCACCAAAATTAGTCAAAAATATCACAATAAATTAATTAATTACAATATCTTGGAAACTAGGATGAGGTATTTTTTTATCATTGTAATTCATGTTATTTCTCCTTAGTAGATGACAGGATTCGAAATCAAAACATATCTAGCAATATTTTCCAATAACGTAAAGGAACTAAAAAGAGATGATAAGAAATATATCTAATAAATGGGAATTTTGACTGTATAGAATATTTTACAGAAAAAATTATTATTTAAATTCAGAATTGTCAAGTCAACTTATAAAATACTTTTCTTACCAAAAAATTTAACAATGTTAGCTCTTTAGAATTCACATTTTAAATTGGGTAAAAGGACAAAAAGTTTTTGAATAAAATGACCAAAGAATAAACTTAATGAATAATTCAATTCTTTCAATTTATCGAATTAAAAATTTCCTTAGAAATTTTGGAACTGTTTCTATAAGCTGACAGGGAAAGTTTCATAAGAGTGAGGAATTTTAAAGAATTTTTCTTTGGCGATATAAAGTAACATTGCGAAAATTTTTCATCGGTTTGCAATTATTCTAATGAGAAATAATTTTTAATAAAGATTTTCTGAACCGTTTTAAATAGCCGGGTTGGAAAAGTTTAACTTCGCTGTTTTTTATTCGCATTAAATTACGACCTTTTTTTTCTTATTACTTCAGAGAATTTGAGGCAGGAGAGCTGACGTATCGATTCGTTTCTTTCAAATGCTTTAAATGAACGACTTTTAAAAGAATGCTTACCTCGAGATTTTTGCCGAAAGGAATAATTCAATCTTCTGTTCTCGTGATTTAATGAGGGCTCATTTAAGAAAAGTGACCAGAAAGCTTAAACATTTTTTAAGCCGACATTTTAAAATAAATTGAGAAGATTGCTACGTAAAATTTCTATACATTCTGGAGTGAAAACTTGAAAAATGAGAGGAAATAGTTTCTCATTTGTTAATGAATACGGTTCATAAAAGAAATATTTCTTAATTGACACAGGATGGCTTTGACAAGTTGAAATGATTTTCAATAAAGTCCATCGTTTAAAACAATTACTCAGCAGTAATTTTAATTGAATTTAATTTATGGATATGAATATTTTTTTGTAGTAAAGGAAAAGGTGAACGAGTGACTAGCGCTCAATACCACAGACTTCGGGTTCGAGTCCCGTCGATGTCACGGATGTTTGTAGTGCTTCGGAATCCACTTTAAACCATAAGTCCTGTTCTAATAGGATCGTAGAGCGTTGTGAGGGTAGTGTTACTGGCATCCCTAGCATATCTTCAAGTTTCACATAACCCCTGAGTAGTGCTAAATGAGTAACTGCGGTGCATGTCTTGCTGATGAAACAGATTAACTGGTTCTGTATTGTCAGCTGCATAAGAACAACAACATAACAAGAAAAGGGTAAAAATACGTAGATTACGTACGTTGGGGTTCGAGTTCAGGTGGTGCCAAGAATGTTTGTAGTGGTTCAAATCAATGGTTCATCCACTTTTTAAATTTATTCAGCATTCGAAGTTCGTATAAGTTGCGTCGACAAAACTGACCACAGTCATAGTGAAGCATTAACACCGATATCTGCAGAAGAGCAGATAAAAAAAAAAAAAAACATACATGTGTACAAAACATACAAAAACAGCGTAAAAAATAATTTATACCTAAAATTAGCCAAAAACACCAACTAATTAATTGCAATATTTTAAAAATAAGGATTACATAGTATTTCTACAACATTGTAATACATGTTATTTCAGTTATCCATGTTTTCCATGTTATATCCATGTTATCCATGTTATGTTTATCGATGTTATCCGTGTTTGTTTATTAATTTTTAATCTGCGGTATCCATGATTAATAGATGACTTGATTCAAAACCAAAACAAATCTAGCGATTTCTTCCAATAACGTAAACGAACCAAAAATAAGATATATATCTAATAAATGGGAATTTTGGCAGTGCAGCATATTTTACAGAAAAATTTATTATTTTAATTTAGAATTATTAAGTCAACTTGCAAAATACTTTTCGTACAAAAAACATTGAACAATGTTAGCTTTTTAGAATTCACCTTTTAAATTGGTTAAAAGGAAGAAAAAAAGTTTTTGAATTAAATGACCAAAGAATAAACTTAATGAATAATGCAGTTCTTTCAATTTATCGAATTAAAAATTTCCTTAGAAATTTTGGAACTGTTTCTAAAAGCTGACAGGGAAAGTTTCATAAGAGTGAAGAATTTTAAAGAATTTTTATCGGTAGTATATAATGTAATGTTGCGAAATTTTTCATTGGTTTGCAATTATTCTAATGAGAAATCATTTTTAAAAATATTTTCTTAACCGTTTCAAATAGCCAGGTTGGAAGAGTTTAACTTTGCTGTTTTTATTCCATTAAATTACGACCTTTTTTTTTTTTTTTCTTCTTATTACTTAGGAGAACCTGAAGCATTAGAGCTGATGTATCGATTCGTTTCTTTCGAATGCTTTAAATGAACGACTTTTAAAATGATGCTTACGTCGAGATTTTTGCCGAAAGGAATAATTCAATCTTCTACTGTACTCGCGATTTAATGAGCGCTCATTTAAGAAAAGCGACCAGAAACTTAACATTTCTTAAGCAAACAGTTTTAAATAAATTGATGAAGGTTGCTACATAAAATTACTATGCTTTCTAAAGTGAAAACTTTCTCATTTGTTAATAAATACGGTTCTTAAAAGAAAGAAAAAATTAAAAATAAATATGTTTTAATTGACATTGGATAGCTTTGACAAGTTGAAATATTTTTTAATAAAGTCCATTGTTTAAAACAATTACTCAGCAATTTATTAATTTTATTGAATTTATGGATATGAATATTTTTTGTAGTAAGGGAAAGGGCTCGTTTCGAGTTTTCAATACTCAGTCCATTAAATCTTTTGATGATGGACATCATTTTGATCGTTATAAGCGTTTCGAAAATTATGAGCACCACGCAACAAATGGATTTCTTAAACATGGATGGACATTTTGGCTTGTCAGTTGTCGAGAGTGAAGATTGCATAATATTATTATCTAAAAAAAGGACAATTAATTTGATATATTGTTATTAGCTAATTAAATGGTAGTTATTTTTATACTTGAGCAGATATATTTTTTTATTTGATTAACTTTTATAAGAAAACATCGTGACAATTTAATAAAATAAGATGATAAATAAATATTTTTAACAATTCAATTATTCCGATTTATCAAAAATTTATTACACATTTTTTAAAAAAAATATGTAAAAATAGATTAGATTGACCCCCATAAAAATCTGTTTTAAGTCATTAAAATTTTTTTTCTTTTCATTACTTCTTAAATATCAGTTTTAGCTGAAAAATTTGTTTAAATTTAATTGTCAACTGCATAACTTAGCGTGATTTAAAATAAATTACGCGATAGTTTCATAAGAATGAAGAATTTTAAAGAATTTTCTTTTGCTGTATAAAGTGACGTTGCGGATGTTTCATTGGTTTGCAATTATTCTAATGAGAAATTATTTTTAAAAAAATTTTTCTTAACCATTTTAAATAGACAGGTTGGAAAAGTTTAATTTCGCTGTTTTTTATTCGCATTAAATTACGACCTTTTTTTATAATACTTCAGGGAATTTGAGGCAGGTGAGCTGACGTATAGATTCACTTCTTTCGAATGCTTTAAATTAAGGACTTTTAAAAGAATGCTTACCTCGAGTTTTTTGCCGAAAGGAATAATTCAATCTTCTGTATTCGCGATTTAATGAGCGCTCATTTAAGAAAAGTGACCAGAAACTTAAATATTTTTTTGAGCCAACATTTTTAAATAATTTGTTGGAGATTGCTGCATAAAATTACTGTATTTTCTGAAGTGAAAACTTGAAATATGAGAGAAAATAGTTTCTAACTTGTTAATGAATGCGGTTCTAAAAAAGAAAAAAAATGAAAAGAAATATTTCTTAATTGACACAGGAGGGATTTGACAAGTTGAAATAATTTTTAATAAAGTCCATCGTTTAAAACAATTATTCAGCAGTTTAATAATTTTATTGAATTTATTGATATGAATATTTTTTGTAATAACTGAAAGGGTACGTTTTGCGTTTTCTATATTCAGTCCATTAAGTATTTTGACGATTGACATCATTTTGGTTGTTATAAACTTTTCGAAAGTTATGAGCACCACATAAGAAATGTTTTTCTTTAAATGTGGATGGGCATTTTGGTTAATCAGTTGCCGATAGTAAGGAATTACCACTACCCCTGGGATTAGTTTTTGGTCACGCTTCAAAGGAGCTGAAACTACAACCCCCGGAGGCAAGTTGCTAAATGTTTCAAAACTGCGAGTGGATTTCAATGGAAGTAATGTTTTATGCGGCAACGTTTACCCACCATAAGGTTATCGAATCGGATGATATCACAGAAAACTACAGTCAGATACATTTTGATGCAAAACTACATTAAAATGGCACCGATTCTACCGATTTTGCAGAGTTTTTGTAAATTCAGTGCTTATGAAGTTAGTGCTTGTATTTTCTATTAAAAAATAATACATAAGGATGGATTACTTGATATTAGTACAATAGAATCCGATTATCTAAAAGGGCCAGTGACTAAAGCAGCCTGTGACTTTCTTCCGGTCTTTAGCCATCCCAAAAGGATGGATATGTGCACATAGCATACGTGTCTTCCGATGTATTGCCATACATACGCTCAATTAGGACGATGGCACTGCGGTTGCCTCAATCAAATGTGTATGAACAACTGTGCCTTACAACACAGTAATTCCATTTTTGCTACACAATCCGGACCTTTATTAATTACTTCTGTTAAATTTATTGGTTATGGTATCTACTGCAGTACGTCTATCTGCATGAAGTGGCAAACAAAGCCTTCATTTACCCCTGCAAAAAAAAATAATAACTGTTATCAGTGCAGCCAAACCATATATTAGCCATATAAACCATATATTTTTCTTGTTGGCAGATTCTGCAGTGATTTGTAATTTACTATCAAATTTTGGTTCTTGATGTTAATGAGAGAAATTATAATTATAAAAAAAACTTAAGTCCTCAAATGTGACCAAGGGTGTCAATATGTTAAGTAAAGTGCATGTTTTACAATAGTTTTTATAAAATAATGACAGTTTTTAAATAAATTTAATTTTATGTTTTAAAAAAATTTTCAGAGATTATTAATAATATATAGCAAAAGAATTTGCTCCACTAATGCACGAAACTGCACTATTGCACGAACACATTACACATTTTAGCTGTTACTGTTTTATATAGAAAGAAAATAATTTATTTATAAATTATAATCGTGCTTTATAGTTGGAGCACCTGGTTTCTAAGCTAAGTAGATTCTTCTGAAGTATACCGAACGAATTTATCCTCTTAACTAACGAACGAACTTTAGTTTTCCATAACAAAAGAATTTGTTCAAACAATCTTTAGTTGCACGAACCGATAAAATATTTCAGCTATTATTGTTGTATATTAAGAATAGATTACTTATTTATAAAATATTGCGTGGCCTTATGGTTGAACATTGAGTTCCTACACTAAAGAATATCCTTCCGAAATTTAACGAAATTTATTTTCTTAACTATCCACAAACTTTAATTTCTTTTATAAACTTTTCATAATGTTAGTGTTAAAATATTTATTTAAATTGAGGTCCGGGAATTGATTTTTACCGGACTTTCTTCAATCATACTTTTATAAGTTAATATTTTTTTGTCCTTTATCCAACGAAAAGTTGAATAGTAAAAATGAGTACGAAAGATCTATAAGCATGAAAGATATCTTTTTTTTTTCTGTTTAAATCAATGAATGTTTTTTGTCCTTTATACAACGAAACAAATCCTGAAAATGAGCACGAATGATCTATAAAAAACAAAGGCATTTTATTTAGTCTATTTAAATCTATGGATGTTTTATGTCATTTTTCATTTATCCAACGAAAATGTGAATCCTGAAAATGAACACGAAACGTCTATAAACATGGAAGACATTATTTTATCAGTTTAAATCAATAGATTTTTTTTTTTGTCCAACCAGAAATAGACATAGACACATAAAGTGGTGATACCCTTCATAACCGACCAAACAACTTCGTGTGGCTCATGGGCTGATGTTTATAAGAAAACAATTCACCCTCTATTGGCAACACAGTTTATTATTTATGGAAAAAAAGCAAAAAAGATTTTCGAAGTAAAAATTTTGGGAAAGTTCCGGACTAATCATAGTCCTTCGGGAGCCTTCCTGTCCGGGATATGCAATTGTCTTCCGGATTCAGGATCTTTTCATAAATAGAGATATTGGTCCGGTATCGTTCCCGTCTCTGTTTCCGGGGATTCAGGTTTTGCACTTATTGTTTCTTTTCTTCTGACTCAGCAGATGAGGATATTATCCGGAAAAAAAAAACTGGAGGGAAAGCAGTTTGGGAAAAGATAGTTATTCTGAGTCCCATAAAGGACTGTCTTCCTAAGAGGTGGATAGAGAGACGAGTCCTTCTTTTTGTGGATTATCGAATGAGGCAAAAGGGTGGTTTTTATTACCAGTGGCTGATAAAAATTGTGGACTAAGGAAATGATGTAGAATTTCGTATAAGAAATAAAGTGTATCAATAAATATTTCATCATTTCACAAAAATCAATTATATTTTGAAATGCATTGCACTTTGGATTGAGGTCAATCGCCACTAGAAGGTGAGAGATGTAGAAGATTAATAGCAAGAGCACCACGGGAAACATTCTACATTACATGCACATTGTGTCCCCACGATTATAGGCGAAATTTCCTAAAGATGTCATCTTCAGTGTTGGGACATCCTTCTCCCTACCTCATTTTATAAAGAAACAAGGGACACACCGACCTTCAGATTTGTTGAGCTAATCCCATACAGACAAAGAAGCTTTCAAATTCAACATCGCTTCCGAGTCAAACAATATTGGTTAGAAAATCCAATTGCAACCGATTTATTCCCCAGCTAACCATTCCATACTTTTTTTTATTATATTAGAAGAAAGTTATCATCGGTTTTACATTTCAAACTTAAATCATTTGTCATCTCTTAGATCAGTTGTTTAAATTTGCTGTTAAATTTTCTTTATAATTATTTTTTTCTCTTGACAACTAGAATTAACTTTAGAAAAGGATTTAACCGATTTAAAAAGTATTAATCTTTTCGCTCTAATAATAAAAATAAAAACACTGTAGTATCTTGTCCTGCCATACTTTAATCCACACTCATGGCCACAAGAGTAGTTACAAGCCAGTAAGTATGCGATTTAAGTTTTCAACACATACACACACACACATACACACACATGCACATACATACATGCATACACGGGCATACACACACATACATACATAATATATAATTTGGATCATTTTCAATTTTATTTGCTCTAGTTTAAATTTATTTCGGTACTCAATGAGCACAGTAGTGTAAGACGAAATTTTGTAGTATTAGTTGTCGACGAAATCCCTTTCTCTCAAACGGCAACGCAGATAAATTTTATTTGATGCATTCTTCAGCAGAATGAAATTTAATGCAGGTGGCATTTTCTGAAGAATATGGATTTAATTTTTAACTTATAAAAAACTATTGTCACTTATGTGTAGTTTCCTTTCTTAAAATAACAAAAGTTATAGTTAATTTATGGATATATCGATTTTTGGACCATATGGTAGATGTGGTTAAATCTAAATTTCTCAAATTGAACTTCAACCGATTGACAAAATGGTTCAACTATGGCGCTTCCCAGTTCCAAACTAAATCGAATTTCAATCCAAAATTTTCTAGAAAAAGCTGGACAAATGCAACTGAAGCGGCGTTTCTTTTTATTTGTTTATCCTTTTTCCTTTATGCACCCTTCTTATACGGACATCCTCATTCATAATTCAAGAGGGAGATCGTCACTTTTTCCTTTCATTCCAATTCCCACCGGGCACTTCAGTGTGAAATGAAGCGAAAAGAGGATTTGGCGCCAAACGCCATGTTAATGTTCCACCCTTTCACTTTTTTCGGAGGTTTTTTAAACTATATATTGTATATGTGCTATTGTATAATCAAGAGGAAATTGATACAATGGTCATGATCTCTACTCCTAAAATGTGTGTAACGTTTGTAAGTGGTTCTCAGAATGTACTAAAATGCCTAAATTTCTTTTGTTATTTTTTTGTACAATATTCATTAGGGCGGAGCGTAATTTTTTTCCTAAATATTTGTTTCCCGCTAAAGCGGAAAAGTTGTAGAATGGTTTCAAAAATATACTTAAAAAATTTCAGATTAATCAATAATTCTTTTCCGATTTCCCAATGGGTTAAAATATGCGAAATCAATTCAAAATTATGGCGATTTTCAGTTTTCACTCACTTTTTTGATTACACGTTTTTTGTAATCAAAAAAAAAATCAAATTACACTTTACACATTCTTTCACAAAAAACGGGAAAGAATATGAATATATAAGAAAGATAAGTGCAAAATTTTAGATTAGAAAAACCAGGTTCTACTTTGCGGTCTAAATATGTCAAATTAGCAGTAAATAATGCAAAGTTTTCCGTTAAGTGTTTTTTTTTTCCTCTAATTTTCGATTTTTACTTCTGGCTATCCCAACAAAGTTGGAAAAATAGATAAAAGTAAGGGCAAAATTTTAGAGAAATCAATAAATATCTTCTTCTTCGACTTTTAAACGGACAATAGCTGATGCTTAAAAGTATTTTAATATAATTAGTTTGAATAGGAATAAGAAGAAAAGTTATTAGTTTTTAACGATAAAGACATTACAATATGAAATATTTTAATATAAATTTCATTCTTACACTGGTTGGGCTGGACGTCCATTACATCATTTAACATTACATTTCTTATATTCTGCATGTCTAATTTATTACTATTCTAGAATTCGTTTCCAATACTCACAATAACTTACAAAAATATATTGTTGTTAGTGCAGTACACCTAACTTTCTAAACATTTTTTGAAAATTGGTGCTACAATACATTCGTTATTCTAAATTAATGTTCCAAAATGTACCTTCTAATGAACTACCAAAAAATGCTAATGTATTCCTCGAATGTAAATAAGATCTCGTCTAAAAATATCGTTAATTCCATGACTTAATTAACTGGAAATAATAGGAACAGCTGGTACAATTGTTCTTCGATTTTCAGTTAAAAAACTTTAAAATAAACATAAATAAATGTCTGTTACAAACACCTTTCTTGAAGAAGGAGGTTCAGGCAACATTAAAACTATTATGTTTTTTAGCCTCTACATATTTTAACCTCTGCATATGATATAGATTCTAAAGTTTCAATGTATTAAGAAGACAAATATTGAAGACATACGAATATTTTATAATACTCAAGGTGTAAGGAAAAGTTTTAATATATCCAGTGTTTTTCGTAAGAATGTAAAAAAATTGTCAAGGAAAATCATTCAAAAATATAAATTTTTAGGGATACGAATATTTGTTCAGTTTCAGTAAATTAGATGATCTGCATATTACTGAATGAAAAAATTAGAAAGTGAATACATTGTGATAAAAGAATTACAAAAAAAAAAAAAAAAAAAAAGACTAGTTGTCCTTTTCAAATATTTCATAAGTTTGCTTCAGTAAATTTGTGATACAAATATTTTATTAAATTTATCTTTACTGACATGAAATAATTAGGAAAATCTGAGCAGTTGAAAATAAAAATATCATTATGGGAATTATTTATTATTATCAACTTGATTTGAGGCAAAACTTGTACTATTTCTTTGAATAGCATGTTATCTTAACTCAAATTAATAACTATTGGTTATGGAAATAGTTATTTTTCCATAACCAATAGTTTTAATAATTAATCAAAGTTACTTTTTTTACAATTCATATATTTAATACTCAAGTAATAAAAAATGAGCAATGTATATGCTATTTAATACCAGCTATTATCTATTTTATTGTCAATTATTGTTCATTTTAAGACTCAAATATCAAAGCAGAAAATATTTTTTGATTACTCTAAAATTTTTTACACGTAGTTTTTATGTTTTTTTCAACTTATCACAACTAGAAAATAAAAAAATAAACAAATTTAACTGCTGAATAATGAAAAGTTACAATATTTTTGGCTAATTTTGCATATTTAACATGGAACCGGAAAATAATTTTTGATTATTTTACTCTTATATTCTTTCCACTTTTTTGCACTAGAGGAAATAAAAAAAAATTGAAATAGAAAAGTCCCTCGAGATTGAAACTTGGCATAATTTTTAGCTGATTTCGCATATTTAGAACTCAAAAGGGAATTGAAAGATATTTATTGATTAATTTTACATTTTTTTGTGTGTGTGTGTGTGTCTGAAGTCATCCCACAGTTCCACACCGGAAAAAAAAATTGCAATTTTTTTTCTTATTTTCAGAGCTAATAACATGTTTCGGTACAAGTACTAGGATTAATTAGCTGAAAGTCAACAAAAATGGAGTCTCACCAGGTCATGTCATAATAAATGGCGATTTAGCAAAACCTCTCGTATCAGTAGACAGATTGCAAGATCAGGGTTTTCTTTAATACAACAAACGAATACGGAGAAATTATCTCTAAAAACTATGCCAAAAGCCATTATTATTTCTTCTCTTGTGAATAAATGTATCTATTATTACCTAGCAACATCCTCCCCCATTTGAGCCAAGCTGATCCTTCTGTAATTCCATTGAAAGACATTTTTGCTAAACGGAAAGAGAGAAATTATATTTTTCATCTAAGGTTTTTAATACACTGAAGTGACAAAAGTCATGGGATACCTCTTAATATCGTGTCGGCCCTCCTTTCGCCCGGCGAAGTGCAGCAACTCGACGTGGCATGGACTTAACAAGTTGTTGGAAGTCTTCTGCAGGAATATTGAGCCATGCTGTCTTGATAGACGTCCATAATTGTGAAAGCGTTGATGGTGCAGGATTTTAGGCACGAACAGACCTCTCGATGATGTACCATAAATGCTCGATGGGATTCATTTCGAGCGATCTAGGTGGCCAGATCATGCGTTGGAATTGTCCAGAATGTTCTTCAAACCAATCGCGAACAGTTGTGGCCCGGTGACATGGCGTATTGTCATCCATAAAAATCCCATCGTTCTTTGGGTACATGAAGTCCATGAATGGCTGCAATTGCTCTCCAAGTAGCTGAACATAAGCATTTCCAGTCAATGTTCGGTCCAGTCGCACCAGAGGAACAAGTCCATGCCATGAAAAAACAGCCCACACCATTACGGAGCCACCACCAGCTTGAACAGTGCCTTGCTGACAGTTTGGGTCCATGGCTTCGTGGGGTCTGCGCCACACTCGAACCCTACCATCAGCTCTTACCAACTGAAATCGTGACTCATCGGACCACGCCACGGTTTTCCATTCATCTAGGGACCAACCGATATGCTCACGTACCCACGAGAGTCGCTGCAAGCGATGTCGTTCTGTCAGTAAAGGCACTCGAGTCGGTCTTCTGCTGGAATAGTCCAAGAAAGCCAAATTTCTCCGCACAGTTCTAACAGACAAGTCCCTTGTAGTCCCACATTGATTTCTGCGGTTATTTGACGCAGTGTTGCTTGTCTGTTAGAATTTACGACTCTTCGCAGACGTCGCCGGTCTCGGTCGTTAAGTGCAGGCGGTCGACCACTGCGCTGTCCATGGTGGGATGTTATGCCTGAAATTTCATACTCTCGGCACACTCTTGATACAGTGGATCTGGGAATGTTGAATTCCCTAATGATTTCCGAAATGGCATGACCCATGCGTCTAGCTCCAACTAACATTCCGCGTTCAAAGTTTGTTAATTCCCGTCGTGCGGTCATCATCACGTCAAAACCTCTTCACATGAATAACTTGAACAGAAATGGAAGCTCTGTGAAAGCACTGCGCATTTATACCTGTTCTACGCGTTGCTACTGCCATCTGAAAATTTGCATATTGCTATCCCATGACTTTTGTCACTTCAGTGTATATTTATAGACAGCATACAATAGAAATCAAATTTTTTTTTTACCACATCTACATTTATATTATAAACAAAATACATAATGTTTTCGTTTGTTGGGTATTTTGATTTGAAGTTATTTGTCATTACAAACTCAAATGTATAGCAAATGCAATGTTTGACAAGGTGCAGAATGGGACTCGCTGTACTGCACCCACATTTTCCCTCACAATTTATAATAAACATCATAAGGATGATATCTGAGGATTGACATCCTCTTACCTTTTTTTCCCCCTTAATTGACAGTTCTGCTAACAAATTTTTCGCGCCTATTTCCGACGTTGGCGTAAGAGCTTTAGATTCAACTCTTTTTGCCGAATGTCAACCCAGCTACTCCAGTTCCGAAACCTAACGCACTTTCCATCGAATCACGCCTACGCACAATACCACAATCAAACTTAACCTAACATTATTAGATTACCTTTGATTGTGGTATTGAAATTATCGGTATATTAATTTGATACAGACGCTCAATACCACAATAAATACATAATATTATTATATTTAATTTATAAAAAAAGATCAATACTCTATTTAAATTTTAACTATCAATACTCTATTGAATTTTTGAACTGATATTTCTTGTCCTTCTGAAAAAGAAGTATTAATACATTAAAAATAAAAATTTGACGTAATAATTTTCAGTACAACCCAACCAAATAGTTACGTTTGGCCTAACAACAACAATAAAGAAGAACATCAATAAAGTTGATCAAAATAAATTTATTCACAAAGGATTCCACCATTCCACATTCTAAATTCATTTCTGCCCCTTAACTCTGGTTGTGAGATTGTGAGATTTTGAGATATTTTGTAAGAAACGGGAACATCGTCGTAGATCAAGGCGAATCTTCCGAAATCCCAACGCGTTCCTGTTTCGCAGTTTCTGTAGAGTGAAAATAGTTTGCAGCGCCATTTTGCAATTCAAGTGACGTCTCGATGATTCAGAAGGAAATGGATCTCGCCCTTGGGATACAACCTTACCATCCATTTTTTACAGAATATTGAAATGACAAGACAGTGTGCTATATCTCTGGATGTATGCGGTAATAAAAGGAAATAGTTTTTAATAGGTAAAAATTTTACTTACACTTCAATTGTGCAATTACTTTCAATTGTATATTTTATTATTAGTTTCGATATAAAACTTAATAATACCAAATAGTACAATAGGTCTTTAATCAAAACGTTTTATCTAAAACTGAGATCAATTTTGAAGATCTAGTTCAGAAAAAAAGGGGCCTGATGGCCGAGTGGCTGGCGTTCGGCACCACAGGTGTCGGGTCCGAGTCTCGGCGGTGCCATGGATGTTTGTAGTGGTTCGGAATCCACTTTAAACCGTAAGTCCAGGTCTAATAAGATCGTCGAGCGTTATGGGGGCATTGTTACTCCGCGTCCGTAGTTGATCTGAGTTACACGCGAGTGAGTAAGTGAGTAACATCGGCGCAGGGCTTGCATATGACATATAAAGATCACGGTCTAAATTTGCCAGCTGCATTAGGAAAGAAAAGTTCAATATTTTTATTGCTCTGTGATTTAATAAATGTTTTTGTTTTCCGTAATAATTTGTTGGATTTGTACATTTTTTAATGAAATAATTTTATTAAAAATAATTTTATTCAACTTTTGAAGAAATCTTCATTTATTGCGTCATTTTATGGTCCGATCAATCAATCTTACATCATTGTCCAATTCTTTTAATATTTCATCAATTAATGTTCGGCGATCAAATAGCTGTTCTAATTGCCGCAACAATTTTTTTGTAATAATGATTTATTCATAATTTAAATATAATTTTTTTAATAAAATCATTTTATTAAAAAAATTATAATTAAATTATGAAGAAATCTTTATTCATTGCGTCATTTTTTTTATAAATTATTATAAAGTTTTCTTACCATTGTTGAAAATGTTTTCTGAATATGGTATACATGTTTTTGAAGAAGATTTCGGACAATATTTGCAGAAGAAACTGCTTTAAATTTACGAGCCGTACTGGAGGAATCCTCCCGCCTGTAACCCCCCTATAGTCCCTACCCTCAAAAAATATAGTTAAATAAAGAAATAGAAAAATACCTGAAACGTCAATGCTGTACGATCTATCATAATTTACATTCGGAATATCCTCTTTCAAAACATACAGATTTTGTAATGCATCTTACTAATTAGATCATCCAATAATGGTTGTTTTCATATATCTGTGTGATATATCATGAATATTTTATTTTACATAAGTGCATGATAAAACTAGATTAGACGAAATGCAAACATCTAAAATATTGAATAACGTTATCGGTTTCAACATTAGAATATTTAGTACAGTTGCTGAGATGTAATTTGAACGAAGCATTTCCCATTGAGGCAATATTTATCAAAAATGGAGAGAGGAAAAAAAAATTAATGAAATTAATTTTTTTTTACTTCGATCAATCTTTAACTTGCCACTATTTTCCTCAAACATATTTTAAATTATACTGTTACTTTTTAACGATAAAAGGGAATTCCGTTTGAATTATTTATATCATTTAACTGTACCTGTAATTCGTATCTTTTTTCATTGGAATTCTTTCTCACTAGCTTCTTTTTTAGCATGACTTTAACTCATGGAAGTCGCCATAGTTTTATTTTGTTAAGTAGGGAGCCAAAACACTGTTTTAAAATTTAATTTTTATTTAACCACCATTTATTTCTCTTCAATTATAACACAAGGTTTGCAAAAGTGAGAAATACTTTACAAACTCTTTACATACACAACAATAGGCTGAAGTCATCAAACGGATTGAAAAACATTACTAAAATAAAAATTAAATTTAACAAAGTAATAATAATAAAAAATAATTTACAAATTTAGAAAGAAAATAATAAAATTTGCCTATACATATAACATAAAAAATGGGTGGGAAAAATAGTAAAAACATTCCTCTGAAGAGAAAGGAATTACATTACTGTTGCAATGAGCAAAGTTTAATATAGAGGTACACGTTAATTATATGGACATGTGATCAAAAAAATTAAGAAAAGTGAAAAAGAAGGGTTTCTTTTTTACGAGTAACATTAGAGCAATAGGCCAATGATTTTTTATCCCTTTAGATCTCAACTTTCTTGCTAAAGAATATTATCTTGACTAATTTGCTGAAAAAAAATTTTTTTTTTTAATTTGTCAGAATGACATATCTTACATTTTGCATTTCTCCAACAGTACAATTGTAAATATTCCTGGATTTTAAAAGGAATCTAAATAGATATTCTCCTAGATTACCATGAACCGATAAAAATAAAGTCAAGTTGTAATTTCAGAAGAAAAAACGTTTACATTTCATACTTTTTCATATAAAAAAATCTGATATTGAGATTGATTTGATCTGATTTGATTTTGGTATTTAAAATTTAATATTGAGGTATACTCCTCCTCCCATTTACTGATAATTCGTTGACAACAAATTTTGTTCCAGTGGAATTTAGGAATGCTAATTTCCAGGATAATTGAGAGATTAAAAGGATTTTTTACTAAGAAGTCAGCTCTTTCATTCCCAAAATCTACAATGAGTCCAAAAATATATTCCACTTATTAATCGATTATTGATTTCACATCCTTTTAGAGTTCTAGCAGTGGAGAGCTAATTGAATAATTGGATCGTGGCTTTTGATAGTTCAAATTTCAACCCATGGGTTCAGGAGGTAGAATTCCCATTCGTTCTCTGCTGGACGTTGCTTCAATGTAGTCCAACCAACTATAGCGTTAAAAATTGGTAAGCTGGAAAGTTAGACTCTTTCCAACAGCAGTGTAACAGGGAGAGAACTGTAATTCAGGGAAATTATTTTATGTAATTTTTAATCCATGTAATTAAACTCAATTGTTTGCGCTTTATTTCTATTTTTTTTCACGACATCCTTCAATATAAGAAAAATTATTTCAAAATTACTTCACGCTACGTATATCTGACTAGTACCTTTAAAAAGAAATCTTATAAATGGTTATTTAACAAGAAAATCGTATTTTTGTTAAACCGGATGCTTACCTTTCCATTGCTTAGCTGGTAGAATTATAGCAAAACAACAAGGATTTCGACCTCCCAATATACTTCTGGCCAATTCTATTTAGGCAAAATTTAAAAATCGAAAAAAAGTGTCGATAAACACAAAGAAAGGCAAACAAAAAGTTGAATCGTAAATAAAGTCCTACAGCCTTCGCGATCATAAAATTAGATTTCGCAATCAAATAGAGAGGGCATTTACGAGAAGTCTTCCCGACATTCCGGCACGAAAAATCCTCTAGAGAACGTGATAAAAAAAGTGTCACCCATTTAGATGCAGTTTACGCCTCTGGTGCTTCTTCTCCGACAGTCAATCAGAGCACTCCTCACTGACAGAAAGAAATCACTTTTTACGATCTCTTCTGTATTTTCGATTTTCTAAACCAATTGTGACCTTTCCAATTCCCCTCGGAGTCTTTCTAAAAACGGTTATAGGTATTACTTTCTCAAAGACTTTAGCTGATGAAATTATTTCGTTAAATAAACTACATCCATTTTGAAAAATTAAATTCCTTTCAACACTATGCTGGACGATTTTATTGTTCAAAACCAATTTTATTTTTAATATGCTATTAAAAAAGGTTAATTTTAAAAAGTAGTAGAAAAGATTTTAAGCACATTGTATTATAGTGCATCTATATTTGAATGCTTAACCTTCAAGACACTTTCAAATACTCTTAAAATCTGTTTGGTTCATTTTAAATAAAAAATGCAAAAAATTTTGTCAGCTTTCGAGAAAACAAAACATCTGCTCCATTTAATATTTTTTTTTTTTTTTTTTTTTTTTTTTGGTTTTATGAACTTTTTTAAAGATATGTAGATTTTGTTCTTAGCCCCGTTCACATTACATACAGAAAAATACATGCGTACAAAATATACGAAAAAAAAGTAAAAAATAATTTAGTACCGAAAAATACTAATAAGTAAATTAATTTCAATATCTTGAAATCATGATTACATATTTCTACAATATTGTAGTCTATGTTATTTCAGTTATCCATGTTTTCCATGTTATATCCATGCTATCCATGTTAAGTATATCCATGATATCCATGTTATCCAGGTTTATCTATGTTATCCATGTTATATCCATGATATCCAAATTAGGTTTATCCATGATATCCAAATTAGGTTTATCCATGATATCCAAATTAGGTTTATCCATGTTATCTAAGTTATATCCCTGCTATCCATGTTAAGTATATCCATGATATCCACATTAGGTTTATCCATGTAATCCAAGTTATATCCATAATATCCAAATTAGGTTTATCCATGATATCCAAATTAGGTTTATCCATGTTATCTAAGTTATATCCATGATATCCAAATTAGGTTTATCCATGATATCCAAATTAGGTTTATCCATGTTATCCAAGTTATATCCATGATATCCAAATTAGGTTTATCCATGATATCCAAATTAGGTTTATCCATGTTATCCAAGTTATATCCATGCTTTCCATGTTATATCCGTGTTATCCATGTATGTTTTTTATTTTTTAATCCATGTTACTCATGCTTAATAGATGACTGGTTTCAAAAAGAAAATAAATCTATCGATATATTCCAATAACGTACAGGAACCAAACAGAGGTGATCAGAAATAGATTTAATAAATAGGAATTTTGACAGTGCTGCATATTTTATAGAAAAATTTATTATTTTAATTTAGAATTATCAAGTCAAATTTCAAAATAGTTTTCGTACAAAAAAAAAAAAAAAAAAATGAACAATGTTAACTCTTTAGAATTTACATTTTAAATTGGTTAAAAGGACACAAAAGTTTTTGAATTCGATGACCAAAGAATAAACTTAATAAATAATTCAATTCTTTCAATTTATTGAATTAAAAATTTCCTTAGAAGTTTCTGAACTATTTGTAATAAGAGTGAAGAATTTTAAAGAATTTTTCTTCCGCGGTATAAAGGAACGTTGCGAGATTTTTCATTGGTTTGCAATTATTCTAATGAGAAATCATTTTTAAAAAAGATCTTCTTAATAGTTTTAAATAGCCAGGTTGGAAAAGTTCAACTTCGCTGTTTTTATTCGCATTAAACTACGACCTCTTCTTTTATTACTTCAGAGAATTTGAAAAATTAGAGAGCTGACGTATCGATTCGTTTCTTTCGGATGCTTTAAATGAACGACTTTTAAAAGAATGCTTACCTCGAGATTTTTGCCGAAAGGAATAATTCAATCTTCTGTACTCGCGATTTAATGAACGCTCATTTGAGAAAAGTGACCAAAAGCTTAAACCTTTTTTAAGCCAACATTTTTAAATAAATTGATGGAGATTGCTACATAAAATTACTATACTTTCTACGGTTCTTAAAAGAAATTTTTCTTAATTGACACAAGATGGCTTTGACAAGTTGAAATAATTTTTAATAAAGTCCATCGTTTAAAACAATTACTTAACAGTTTAATAATTTTAATGAATTTATGGATATGATTAAAAAGTTATGAAATCTATTAAGTCCATTAAATTTCCTGATGATTGACGTCATTTCAGTCGTGTAATGGAGAACAAAATAGGTAGAATGACATTAAATTGAAAATAATTTTTAAAAAGGACACAATTTAACTTGGACATTTATATCCACTTCAATTTAGGCAATTTAAATGTTCACATTACTTTTTGTACGTACAATATATAGTATAAACGTATAATCAAAATTGGAGAATGGCCAAAGAACTTTGAAACAATTAGTTTGTATAACAAAGTCATAAGAGCCTTCGTTATACATAAAGTTTTATATATTTAAGTGTTAGTCCGATTAAAAATAGAAAAAAAAAATCGAACATTTTAAAATTTATTGAAGATTCGAAGTTGCTTGACAAAACAGAACTGTACAAAACTCGAAAACTGGACAAAACAGCATCGACAAAACTTGCTACAATCATTGTAGAGAACATGAGCATCAATATCTGCAGAAGAACAGAAAAATAGCCAAAAACCTAAATTTATCCGAAAACCCCAATAAATTAATTAATTGCAGTATCTTGAAACTCAGGATTACATATTTCTACAACATTGCAATTCATGTTATTTCTGCTTGGTAGATGACTGGATCCAAAATCAAAACAAATCTAGCGATCTATTCCAATAACGTAAAGAAACCAAAAAGAGGCGATAAGAAATAGATCCAATAATTGAGAATTTTGGCAGTGCAGCATATTTTACTGAAATATTTATTATTTAATTTTAGAATTATCAAGTCATCTTGCAAAATACTATTCGTACCAAAAAATTGAACAATGTTCGCCCTATAGAATTCACAATTTAAATTGGTTAAAAGCAAAAAAGTAGTTTTTGAATTAAATGACCAAAGAATAAACTTAACGAATAATTCAATTCTTTCAGTTTATCGAATTAAAAATTTCCTTAGAAATATCGGAACTGTTTCTATAAGCTGACAGTGAAAGTTTCATAAGAGTGGAGAATTTTAAATAATTTTCTTTGGTTGAATAAAGTAACGTTTAGAAATTTTTCACTGGTTTGCAATTATTCTAATGAGAAATCATTTTTAAAAAGATTTTCTTAACCGTTTTAAATAGCCAGGTGGGAAAAGTTTAACTTCGTTGTTTTTTATTCGCATTAAATTAAGACCTTTTTTTTTTATTACTTAAGAGAATTTGAAGTAGGAGAGAGCTGACGTATCGATTCGTTTCTTTCGAATGCTTCAAATGAACGACTTTTAAAAGAATGATTACCTCGAGATTTTTGCCCAAAGGAATAATTCAATCTTCTGTTCTCGCGATTTAATGAGCGCTCATTTAACAAAAGTGACCAGAAACTTAAACATTTTTTAAGCCAACATTTTTAAATAAATTTACGAAGATTGCTACATAAAATTAATATACTTTATAAAGTGAAAACTTGAAAAATGAGAGGAAATAGTTTCTCATTTGTTAATGAATGCGGTTCTCAAAAGAAAAGAAATATTTCTTAATTGTCACAGGATATCTTTGACATGTTGAAATAATTTTTAATAAAGTTCCATCGTTTAAAACAATTACTCAGCAGTTTAATAATTTTATTGAATTTATAGATATGAATATTTTTTGTAGTAAGGGATAAAGGGCGTTTTGCATTTTCAATACTCAGTCTATTAAATCTTTGGATAATCGGCATCAGTTTGGTCGTCATAAGCGTTTTGAAAGTTACAAGCATCACGTAACAAATGGATTTCTTTAAATTTGGATGGACATTTTGACTTGTTAGCTGCCGAGGGTGAAGAATTACCGTTCGTTACCGCCGTTGTTATTAATTTTTGGTCCCGCTTCAAAGAAGCTCAAACTGCAAACTTTTTCAAAATTCCTTGGATGCATCTCGTGTATTGTCTATATATCAAATGTGGCTACAATCCGTTCACCCTGATTGGCGTACTTATAGAATGCTGTTTATATGGGAAGGTAATTATAACCACTCGGCACGTTATTTTCATATTCTTAACTGTACACAGTGTTGTTGTTATTTTTTTATCCCACTTGACAGACATCTAAACCAACTCCACTAACCCGTATGAACTCATGGTTGAAAGGAAAGGGGGCAGCTTCTCTTGTGATGAAGCACCCTTAAGATAGTAGTCCAACTTGGATCCGTGATGCTCTACAGTCATATTAGACAGGAAACTACGGCTTAAAGTGGAGTCCGAACCACTACAAACATTCGTGGCCCCGTGGGGACCTGAACCCGAAACCTGTGGTATCGTGCCCCAAGGCGCTAGGCACTAGACTATCCAAGCCCACTCTACACTGTAAATACGGTTATCAGTTCAACCAGACCATATATTTGTATTTTTCTTGTTGAAAGATTTTGTAATGATTTGTAATTTACTATTAAATTTTTGTTCTTGATATTGATAATGGTAATTAGTTTTTTATAATTATAAACTCACCTTATGTGACCAAGAGTGTCAAGCGTTTAAGTATGGTGTATGTTAGACCATAGTTTTTATAAAAGAAAAAGCGGTTTTTCACTAAATTTATTTTTATGTTTTCAAAGCTTTGCAGAGATTATTAATAATACATAGTAAAAGAATTTGCACTACTAATGCACGAACGCATTACACATTGTAGCTATTAATGTTGTATATAGAAAGAAGATGATTTATTTATAAATTATAATCGTGTTTTATAGTTAGAGCACCTGGTTTCTCAACTAAAGAACATTCTTCTGAAGTCTACCGAACAAATTTATCCTCTTAACAAACCAACGAACTATAATTCTCCATAACAAAAGAATTTGTTCAAACAATCTTTAGTTGCACGAACCCATAAAATATTTCAGCTATTCTTGTTGTAGATAAAGAGTAGATGATTTATTTATAAAATATTGCGTGGCCTTATGGTTAGAACATTGAGTTCCTACACAAAAGAATATCCTTCCGAAGTTTAATGAAATTTATCTTCTTAACTATCCACAAAGTTTAATTTCTTTTGTAAATTTTTCATAATGTTAATGCTAAATATTTATGCAATTGGAGGTCATGAAACTGATTTTTACCGGATTTCCTTCAAGCATACTTTAATAACTTTACATGATTTTTATTATAATCCAACGAAAAGTTATCCTGAAAATGATCACGAAAGATCTATAAACAAAAAAGACAATTTTTTGTCCGTTTAAATGCCCATGGAATTTTTTGTCCTTTATCCAACAAACAGTTGAATCCCGAAAATGAGCACGAAAAATTTATAAACAGGAAATACATGTTTTATTTTTAAATCCATGAAGTTTTTTTGTCCTTTATCAAACGGAAAGTTGAATCCTGAAAATGAGCACGAAAGATCTATAAATTAGAAACATTTTTTTTTTTTTTTTGTCTTTTTAAATCCATGGATGATTTTTGTCCTTTATCTAACGAAAAGTTGAATCCTGAAAATGAAGCATGAATGATCTATAAACAGGAAAAATACTGTGGCATACTCTATTAAATAAATGGAAGTTTTCTGTCCAAATCGAAATATCACAGATAGACATGGACACATCGAAGTGGTGATACCCATCATAACTGACCAAACAACTTCGTGGCGACTCATGGACTCATGTTTAGAAGAAGAAAAACATTAGCCTGTATTGGAAACATTTTTTTTTTTTTTAAGGGGAAAAGGCAGAAAAGATTTTCGAAGAAAATTTTTGGGAAAGTTCCGGACCAATCATCGTCCCTCGGGAGCTTTCCTGTCCGGGAAATGCAATTGTCTTCCTGATTCAGGATCTTTTCATAAATAGAGATATTGGTCCGGGATCATTCCCGTCTCTGTTTCCGGGGATTCAGGTTTTGCACTTATTGTTTTCTTTCTTCTGACTCAGCAGATGAGGGTATTATCCGGGAAAAAAACTGGTGGGAAAGGAGTTTGGGAAAAGATAGTTGTTATACTGAGTCCCATAAGGGATTGTCTTCTTAAGAGGTTGATAGAGAGACGAGTTCTTTGTTGTGGATTCTCGAGTGAGGTAAAAGGGTGGTTTTTATTATTAGTGTCTGATAAAAATTGTAGACTAAGAAAATAATATAGAGTTTCGTATAAGAAATAGAATGTATCACAAATAATATATATTTCATCATTTCCTAAAAGTCAATTGTCTTTTGAAAGGCACTGCAATTTGGATTGAGGTCATTCGCTACTAGAAGGGGCAGAGATGTCGCAGTTTTATAGCAAGCCACTACGGGAGGCTTTCTGCATCACAAGTCCATTGTACACCTCTATTATGGGTAAAATTTCACAATGATGGCGTTTTTAGTGTTGGGGCATCCTTCTCCCTAACCTCATTCTACAAAGAAATGGAGGAACATAACGATCTTCAGATTTATGGGGTTCATCCCACCTAGACAGAGCAGCTTTCAAATTCGGCATTATTTCCAAACGGAGAAATGTTGGTTAAAAACCCAGTTGCAACCGATTTATACCCCAGATAACCAATCCGCACTCTGTTTTTATTATGTTGGAAGAAATTTATCATTGTTATTGCGTATCAAACTTAAATCATTTGCTATCTGTTATATCTGTTGTTTAAATTTGATGGTAAATTTTCTTTTAATTATTTTTTTCTCTTGACAAATAGAATTATTTTTAGAATATGATTAATCGAGTCCTTACTCAAACAGTATTAATCTTTTCGCGCTAATGTTATGGGAAAAAATTGCAAAAGAGATTGTCGAATCATTGTCCTCCCATACGCTAACCCGCTCTCATCGCCACAGGGATAAAGCTTTCAACACACACATATGTATATATATATATGAAGTTAATGCTATTTCACTTCTAGCAAATACTGGCTTTTTAATTCAAAATGGTTATGTCTCCATTTCATTCCCAGCCATCGCCAGTTCTCTTTTGACTTAAAATATCAAAAGTTATAAGTCAGGGGTGGACAACCTAAATGAACTTGTGGGTCGCTTTGAAAATGCATCTTAACTTCGCGGGCCGCATATAAAATTATATAACCCATATTAGATTTAGACCCACATAGACATTTTTGGAAGTGATAAATTGAAATAATGAGTAATGAGTAAACATAATGAGTTATTATTATTGTGTTTATTACTATTCAGACCAGTAAACATAGATAATATAATAATAATGATATTAAACATTGTAAAAAAATATATAACACTAAAAATGAAATATAAAAAATATATAAATATAAATGAAATTTTAAAAAATGACATATAAAAAATATATAAATATAAATGAAATAAATAAAAAGGAAATCATTAAAGAAATATTTATTTTACTAGTGCGATATTTGTTTCTCTTCTCTTTCACATATCGGTCTGTTTTTACAGTGTGCATAAAATAGAGCGATCTCTTTGCATATCTTTTGCAAATCGATGCGCAAGCATCATGAGTTCACAGAATATTTTTTTAAATTATTCTGCGAACTCATAACTGTAAACTCATAAATAAAACAGGCACTATCTGTCATATATTCCCAAGAATATTATTTTAAAATCACAGTTAATTCTTTCTCATAATTTCGACAGTTAATTTTTGAACATAAGGATGCACACATAATGCATTTTTTTTAATACATTTGTACATATATAATTATTTGTAAACATATAATGTATTTATTTCACTAATTTGGACGTTATAAAATAAATATTGTTTTGTAAAATGGCCGCAAAAATGGGGGCAAAAATGTTCAAAGCGGGCTGCAAGTTGGATACCCCTGTTATAAGTAATTCATGGATAAATAGAATTTTTGTATCTTACGGTAGTTATGAATAAACCTAAATTTCTCAAATTGAAATTCAACCAATTGACAAAATGGTTCAACTATGGCGCTTCCCAATTCTAAGCTATATCAAATTTCACTCCTAAATTTCGTAGAAAATGCCGAACAACTGCAACTAAAGCGGGGTCTCCTTTTATTTGTTTATTCTTTTTCCTATAAGCACCCTTCTTACACGGACATCCTCATTCATAATTCAAGAGGGAGATCGTCACTTTTTCATTTCATTCCAATTCCCACCGGGCACTTCAGAGTGAAATGAAGCGAAAAGAGGATTTGGCACACGCTCTGTTAATGCTACCCCCTTTCGTTTTTTTTTTGTAAACTCTTCTTAAAGCCTGATTGTTTAAAAACATTTCGAATGATTCATCTCATTTCTGTGGAAGCTATTGTATAATCATGAAAAAATTTATTCAGTGGTCATGATATCTATTCCTAAAAGAATGCCAATGTGTGTAACTTTTGTAAATGGTTCTCAGAATATACAGTGTCTAAATTTCTTTTGTCGCAAATGTAGAGTATTCAATAGGGTGGAGCCTATTTTTTTTCTCTCGATATTCGTTTCCCCTAGTGCGGAAAAGTTGTGGAATGATTTCAATAATATATATAAATAACTTCAAATTAATCTATAATTCCCTTTTAAATCCCAGTATGGGTTGTAAATATGCGAAATCAGTTCAAAATTATGACAATTTTTAGTTTTCACTGACTTTTTTGATTACACATTTTTTTCTTCCCTCTAACGCAAAGAAAGGTGAAAGAATATATAAGAAAGATAAGTGCAAAATTTTAGAGTAGAGTAACTAAGTTCCATTTTGCGGTCTAAATTTGTCAAATTTGCCGAAAATGATGTACATTTTTCCTTCAAGTAGATTTTTTTTTCTTCTGGCCAGCAACAAAATTTGGAAAAATAGATAAGCATAAATGCAAAATTTTAGAGTAATAAATAAATGTCTTCTCGTTCGACTTTTAAACGGACAATAGCTAGCACTTAAAATTATTTTAAAATAATTTATTTGAATAGGAATAAGAAGATAAGTTATTAGTTTTTCTTAACGATAGAGACATTACAATATGAAATTATTTAAAAAGAATATCATTTTTACACAGGATATATTGGACGTCCATTACGTCATTTAACATCGCATTTCTTATATTCTGCATAGCCATTTGATTGCTATGCTAGAATTTGTTTCAAATATTTGCAATAATTTACAAAAATATATTGTTGTGCAATACATCTAAGCTTCTGAAAATTATTGAAAATTTGGTACAATAATGCATTCATTTTTCTAAATGAAAGTACCAAAATGTACCTTCTAATGAATTACCAGAAAATGCTAATGATCCCTCGAATGTAAATAAAAAATATCGTTAAAAATAATCGCATAAAAATATCGTTAATTTCATGACTTCATATTTAATTAATAAATAACTGGAAATAATAGGAACAGCTGTTACAATTGTTCTTCAATTTTCAGTTAAAAAAATTAAAGAAACAGTAAATAAATATATGTTGCAAATATATATCTTTGAAGAAGGTGGTTTCAAACAGAATTAAAACAATTATGTTTTTAACCTCTACATATTTTAACCTCTTTATATGTATATAGATTCTAAAGATTCAGAGAATTAAGGAGATAAATATTAAAGACACACGAATATTTTATAATACTCAAGGTGTAAAGGAAAGTCTTAATATATTCAAAGTCCTATATCTTGTAAGAATGTAAAAAGAAATTGTCAATGAAAATCATTCAAAATATAATTGCTTAGGAATATCTGTTCAGTTTCAGTACAGTATATATACTCTTTAGTATATAGTCGACAAATTAGAAAAATAATATGTTATGATAAAAAAACGGCAAAAAAAAAAAATTGTAGGAGGCCTTTTCAAATACTTTATAACTTAGCTTCAGTAACATTTGTGATACAAATATTTTATTAAGTTTATTTTTCCCGAAAGGAAATAATTACGAAAATCTGAGCAGTTGAATTAAAAAATATCATTAAGACAATTATTTATTATTTTCAACTTAATTTGATGTAAAACTTGTACCATTTCTTTGAATCACATATTATCTTAGTCCAAATTAATAACTAGTGGTTATGAAATAAATAAAAATTCCCTTTTATATCTGCAATAATTCACATATTTAATGCACACGTAATAAGAAATGAGCAATGTATATGCTTTTTAGTATCAGCTATTATCTGTTTTATTACCAATTATTTAATAATAATTGACAATAAAATGGATAATAGCTAGTACTAAAAGTCAAAAAAAACCGTCGCTGGTTAAAAGTCAAAGCAGAAAATATTTATTGATTACAATAAAATTTTTTACTTAAGTTTTTCATGTTTTTGCCAATTTATCACATTTAGACAATAAAAGAAAATTTTAACTACTGAACAATGAAAATTTGCAACATTTTAGGTTAATTTTAGATACTTAACATGGAACCGGAGATATTTTTTTAATTATTTTACTGTTATATTCTTTCAGCTTTTTTGCATGAAGGGAAAAAATTATGAAATGAAAAAGTCCCTCGAAATTGAAACTTGGCGAAGCTTTTTTAGCTGATTTCGCATATTTAGAAGTCAAAAGGGAATTGAGAGATATTTATTGATTAATTTGACTTTTTTTTTTTTCAGTGTGTTTTAAGTTTCAGGGATCTGAAGCTATTCCACATCTACTCTTCACTGGCGAGAAAAAAAAATTGAATTTTTTTTTCTTACGCTCAGAGCTAGTATTCTTGTTTCGATACAAGTAGCAGGGTTAATTAGCTGAAAGACGAGAAAATTGTTGTTCCGCCAGTAGAAAATGTCATCATCACTCACTGGTGATTGAGACAAAACTTCTCGTATCAGTAAACAGATTGCAGGATCAGGGTTTTCTTTAATGCAACAAATGAATACTATGAAATTATCTCTAAATGCTATGCTCAGAAGCCATTATTAATTCTCCTCTTGTGGGGAAATGTATCCGTCCCTATCTAGTAGCAACCTCCCCACTACCAGCTCAGCCACGTTGATCCTGCAGTAATTCCATAGAAAGATATTGCTGTTAAACGGGAAGAGCAAAAATATCTTTCTCTAAGGCTTTAAACAGATTTATAGACAACATGTAACATAATTAAAAATTTATATTGTACATTTATATTATAAATAATATACATAATGTTTTCGTTTATCGGGTGTTTTGATTTAACGTTATTTATCATTACAAGCGCAATTTGTAGCAAATGCAACGGTTGACAAAGTGCAGCATGGGACTCGTTGTACTGCAACTACATTTTCCCTTACAATATACAATGCTACTACTACACCACACCACATCACTCTGCCTACAGCTGAGTTGCACCTATACAGTTTGGATATGATGGGGGTGAGAAATCTGATTGTGACGCTTTACGATCATATGAGATCGGAACCTACGGCTTAAAGTGGATTCCGAACAGCTACAAACATTCGTGGCACAGCTGGGAGTCGAACTCGAAACCTGTGGTACCGAGCACTAGCCACTCGGCCATCAGGCCCAGAATATACAATAAACATTGCTGGTATCTGAGGATTACCTTTTTTTTCTCGGACGACAGTTCGGCTTACAAATTTTTCGTGCCTATTCCCGGCGTAGGCGCCAGAGCTTTAGATTCAACTCTTATTGTCGAGCATCAACCCAACCAGTTCCGAGACCCAATGTACAATCAAATGGACATACATTATTAGATTTAATTTTAAAAAAAATATTATTATTCTATAGTTTTTCAGCTGATATTTCTTTTGCTTCTGAAAAAAATAACGTAACACTAAAAACAAAATTATCATGTAATAATTTTCAGTTCAATAGCTTGGCAACAACGATATAGCTGAACATCAATAAGCTGATCAAAATAAATTTATTCACAGAGGATTCCATCATTCCACATTCTAAATTCATTTCTGCACGTTAACTCTGTCGCATGTGAGATCTTTCCATCTCAGGTATAATTTTTAAATTATTTTTTATTGTAAGAAACGGGAACATCGGCGTGGATCAAAGCGAATTTCCTGAAATCCCAGAGCGTTTCTGTTTCGCAGTTTATGTAGAGTGAAAATAGTTTACAGCGCCGTTTTGCAATTCAAGTGACGTCCCGATGATTCAGAAGGAAATGGATCTCGCCCTCGGGATACAACCTTTCCATCCATTTTTTTAAAGAATACCGAAATGGCAAGGCAGTATGCCATATTTCGTGATATATAGGGTAATAAAAGGAAATAGTTTTTTAACAGGTAAACATTTTACTTACACTTCAATTGTACAATTATTTACACTTCAGTTATGTTCAATTGAATGTTTTATTGTTAGTTTCGATATATAACTTACCAAATAGTACAATAGGTGTTTAACCGAAAAATTTTCATCGAAAACTGAGATCAATTTCGAAGATCTAGTTGAAAAAATTAATCGAATTCTAGATTTTTATTGCTCCTCGATCTAATAATTTTTTTTTTTTGTTTCCCAAAATAACCCCTGTACTTTTTTTTTATAAAATGATTTTAATGAAAATGAATTTATTAAAATTATGAAGAAATCTTTATTCATTACGTTATTATATGGCCAGATATCAATCTTTCATCATTGCTCAATTCAATTAATCTTTCATCGCTTGATGCTCGGCGATCTAATAATTGTTCTGTTTTCCATAAAAAAATTTTTTTAATTTGTCTTTTTATTAATAAAATGATTTTATTCAAATTAAGAAGAAATCTTTATTCATTGCGTTATTTGATTGTCAGGTCATTCAATCTTTCATCATTGCTGAATTCAGTTAATCATTCATCATTTAATGCTCAGCGATCTAATAATTGTTCTGTTAAACATAAAAATTATTTTGTATTTGTATTTTTTTAATAAAATGATTTTATTTAAATTATAAGCGAATCATTATTCATTGCGTCATTTAAACGTCTGTTCAATCTGTCTTTCATCATCTTTGCTCAATTCAATTAATTTTTCATAATTTAATGCTCAGTGATCTAATAATTCTGTTACTCATAACGTCAACATTTTTTTGTCACGTAAATACGTACGTTACGTCAACATTTTTGGATCTCTACTTTTTTTAATTATCTAATTTTATTCAAATTATGAAGAAATCTGTATTCATTGCGTCATTAATAGTGAGATAAATCAATCATTCATCGTTGCTCATTTCAATTAATCATCATTTAATACTCAGCGGTCTAATAAATATTCTTTTAACCATGACAATTTTTTTGGACCTGTATTTTTTTTAATAAAATGATTTTATTCAAATTATATTCCTTGCGTCCTTTTCTTATAAATTATTATAAAACTTTCTTACAATTGTTGAAAATATTTGCTAAATATGGTTTACATGTTTTTGAAGAAGATTTCGAACGATATTTTCAGAAGTAATTACCTAAAATTTACGAGCCGTATTGGAGGAATCATCCTCCCTGTAACCCCCTATTGTCCCTACCTTCAAAAAATACAATTAAATAAAGAAATAAAAAAATTATCACAATTTCCATTCAGAGTATTCTCTTACGAAACAAATAGCGTTTGTAATACACATCACTAATTAGATCATCCGTTTGCGGTTTTCATATATTTGTGTGATAGATCATGAATATTTTACTTTACATAGGTGCATGATAAAACTAGATCAGACGAAATGCAAACATCTAAAATATTGAATAACGTTATCGGTTTCAACATTAGAATATTTAGTACAGTTGCTGAGATGTAATTTGAACGAAGCATTTCCCATTGAGGCAGCATTTATCCAAAATGGAGAGAGGAAAAAAAATTTAATTTAATTAATTTTTTTTCACTTCGATCAATCGTTAAGTTGCCACTATTTTCCCCAAACATATTTTAGTATATGCTGTTATTTGTAACGAAAAAAGTGGACTCCGTTTGAATTATTTATATCATTTAACTGCGCCTGTAATTGTTATTTGTTTTCATTGGAATTCGTCAATTCGTCATTACAAGCTTCTTGTTTGGCGTAATTTTAACATCTGGAAATCGCCATATTTTTAATTTATCACAAGACAGCCAAACTACTATTTTAATATGTTTTTTTATTTAACCGCAGAACTCCTTAATTATAACATGGGACGCGCGAAAGTAAGAAAAAATTTACAGAATTTTTACATATGCAACAACAGACTGAAGACATAAAACGGATTAAAAAATAAAATAATAAATTAAACAAAATGATAATAATGAAAAATAACCAAACAAATTTAGCACGAGAATAATAAAATTAGCATATAAGCATAATATAAAAAAAATTTCGGCTGAAAAAGTAGTAAAAACATTAATCTGAAGAAAAAAGAATTTCATTACAATCACAATGAGCAAAGTTTGTATAGAGGAACACGTTAATTATATCAACCGAAAAATTAACAAAAGCGAAAAAGAATGATTTCTTTATTACAAGTAACATTAGAGCAGTAGGCCAAATGATATCTCTTTAGATCTCGTCCTTCTAGCTAAATAATCTTTTCTCAACTAATATACTGAAGAATATTTTTATGTGGCATGGTTACATTTAAAAATACATTTTAAATATCCTATATTTTGCATTTCTCCAACAGTACAACTGCACACATTACTGGATTTTAGACGGAATCTAGAAAAGTATTCACAAAAATTACCATGACCCGATAAAAATAAAGTCAATTTGTAATCTCAGAAGAAAAAGTGTTTACATTTCATTTTTTTTTTTTAAGAAGTTTAAAAAAAGTCTCATAATGAGATTCATCTGATATGATCTGATATTGAGATTGATCTGATCTGATCTTATATTGATATTGATATTTAAGATTTAATATTTTTGTATAGTCCTCTTTCGATTTACTGATAATTCTTTGACAACACATTTTGTGTCAGTGGAATTTAAGAATGCTAATATCCAAGACAATTGAGAGATTAATGCGACTTTTTATTAAGAAGTCAGCTCTTTAATTTTCAAAATCTCCAATAAGTCCAATGATTTATTCCACTTATAAATTCATTATTGATTCCATTTCCTTTAAGAGTTCTAGCAATGGGGAGCTAATTAAATAATTAGGCCATAGCTTTTGCGAGTTCAAATTTCAACCCATGGTTTCAAGAGGTAACTTTTCCATTTGTACTCTGCTCTGGACGTTGTTTTAATGTAGACCAACCAACTTTCCCGTGAAAAATTAAGAAATAATAAAGTCAGACTCTTTCTAACAGTATTGTTACAGTAAGAGAAAGATAATGTGCAATTTTTATTTTTATTTTGTGCAAATTTTATATGTAATTTGACTCAATTGATTGCGTTTTATTTGGATTTTTTCTCACGGTGTCCTTCAATAAATATAAGAAGAAAAATTATTTCAAAATTACTTCGCGCCACGTATATCTGACTGGAGTCGCATAGTATAATACCTCTAACAAGTAATCGGATCGTCTGTTTTTGCCTTTAAACCAGATATTTATCTTTTATTGATCAGCTGGTAGAATTATCGCAAAACAACAAGGATTTCGACCTCCCAATATACTTATCGCCAATGCTGTCTTAAAAAAAATTCAAAAATCGAAAAAAAGTGTCTAGAAACACAATGAAAGGCAAACAAAAAGAGGAATCGTAAATAAAGTCCTACAGCCTTCGCGATTATAAAAAAGCTGCTTGCTTTGCCAGCTTTCGTAAAAATAAAACATCTGCTACAGTTAATATTGTTTTTTTTTTTTACGTGTAAAAAAAAATTATGAAATTCTTAAAAATATTTGAAAACCAGGGGCATTCTTAAAAATGTTTGAAACCTTAGCCCATTTTTATTTAACAGCATGAACCAAGCATCGTTCGCAGATGCTCTCCAAACCAATTATTTCAGTATGGAGGGAAATGTGAACCAAGCGAGCCTCTTTGCCAACTCTAGGCAAAAAAAAAAAAGTTTTCGAAAAAGCCAACTTTCAAGAAAGCAAAACATCTGCTCCATTTAACATTGTTTTTATTACGTGTCAAAACCTATATGAAATTTTTAAAAGATGTTTGGTCTCAGCCTTTTTCACATTTAAAAGTATGAATTCCACATGCAAATAATTATTACATGGATGTGACTCTATAATTTTTCTCTTGCATACCGAGAGTGAATTGATATTTGGTTTTGTAAAATTCTCGATGGTGATGGTTAGTTCTTGCTTGATTTTAGGAAGTCCCTGATATTAGAATTAGTAGAAAAAACACCTCTTTTTCTTATGAACATTTGCTTATTGATGATGATAGTACAAATAGATGTATATACATATTGACTTACGGCTGTAATTATATAGTTAAAATTTAAGTAGCACGAAATAAATCTTTCCACGGGCTCTTACCTGCCCTTTTCTACCAGGCCATGATATTTTATATCCCTCCTTCTCTTCAGAGACTGGAAATCCTATCGTGCCATGTTTCCTAAATCCTCAGAGGTAATCCATTGTGTCTCATGTGTTGTCGGATGCTCGATGGCCCCTGGTTTTCAGGAATTTCAGAGTGTATGTGATACAAAGAATTCATAGAATCTCTCCATTTTAATAAAATTTGAATTTAGGATTATTGATATTTTTATAATGGACACCACTTTTGGTTAATTAACATAGCGCTATGGAGAAATTGTCTATTGCCTTTGGAAATAATTTCAAATGTTACAGAACCCTATTTGTATATAAAATCGGAAAAAAACACGACACAATAAAATAAACAGGTAATGAGATTCATGTGAGACTCGTTAAAACATTCCTCATCAACTCGTTTTTCTATGCCATAACTGAATGTACACTTCTAGTGGTATCAGTTATGTGGTATCAGCGGATTTTTATCCTCGTACATTTTTGGAGAGCTAATAGTATCTTTTTCTGTATATCGATGAACCTCGTGTCATATTTATGTTTTGTGAAGTCTGGACATTCAAACATCCGGATTCGAATCAGAATCTTATCATACGCTAGTTTATTATATAACCGATGGGACACGAGTCGGGTTGACACAATGCTTAAAATATTTCTCTACATAGCCAGAAAATTCATTATACGAGACATAAAAAAATCTTCTTATGGAGATTGATTGTTCCAATGTGTGTTGACGTCTCGCGTAGATAGAAAGATGCTACTTAGTTACTTAGTCTCTACTTGGAACTTAGTTTAGAATTTAGAATCCAGTTTCACTTTCAGAATGCCGCAAATAACTCATTGCCGGACTGTATGGATTATTGCTTCTCATTCCTGTGTTTCATGGAAGAATATCCGGGAGTCTCACGCCAATCAGCTCGACTGTTGATGTGAGCAATATATTTACATTCTTGCAGTGTCCCTTGCGTCTTTGTCTTACTTACTTTCTGCTCACGTTACCATTATGTTAAGACACTGCTATCTACCATTGATCACTGAACTGTATACCAAAAAGTGTAAATGAAGTAACATACCGAAAATAAACAACAATTTAATAAACAAAAGTGGAAAAACAAAAAAAATTAAGCTTTGTATTTTTATAATCAAGAAATTTCATTTGAATAACTCAAACAATTTAATTCCGGAAACGCACATGAATTCGAAACACGAAGCACCCCTCAGGGAAAAGCCTTCATCCTCGGAAGTATTCTCCGCGATTAATTTTAAGATTTACTGTGAAACGACCGGATAGCTCATAACCCACGTCCCAAACATTAAACATCCGCTGTAATCCGGCCACTTGAAAGCCCACTCGCCTTTGTAAACACGAGAATTCGAATAGAGCGAACGTGACCTCGTTCTTAAATCTAGCATCGAACGCGATTCCGCGAGGTGGAATTACTTCCGGAGGGGTCACCTCCCACAATTCACAGAAACAATGCCTTCCACCTCCCTTTTAACCCAATGTGGGCCATTAACTTTAAAATCCATCCGGTCAACCATCGCAACACCTCTCCGGCACAGCACACTAGGGAAGGAATGAGTCCCACGGCGGAGGAATACAGATCCATCGAGTTGTTGAAGTAGCAGTATTTTAACTGAAAGCAAGTCTATTGATTAATTTTAAGTTGAGGGAAGCATTCCGAATAGTTGAATCAATCGAAACTTGTATATTTGCATGGAAGCAATAAACTAAAAATTAATACTAATAATTAATCAAAATATTGCGAGTTAATCGAGATTATTTTGGGGAGTTTTATTAAACTGGGTGAATTAGAATATTGGTTACGATATCCCTTATTTAAATGTGAAATCGTTTATGTGAGAGCAACATTATGCTGTTTCAAATGAAAATATTGAGGTTTGTATATTAAAAATAAAAATCTTGGTTTAAATCTTGGCATATCTAAAAAATTGAGCAGTTACATTTGTTAAACGCAAAAACCATAATGACTACGTCACAACATGAACATTTGTTAAAAAATTACTCAATTAGATTTTAAGCCAATTTGGCGACTTTTCGTGGTTGTCGAATTTTTCATGCTTAAATTAACCAGATTTCATTTAGTTTATCAACTTTCTGTTTGAAATTTTAGGCTTAAAAATAAGACATTTAAAATCTCAGATGATTAAAATTTAAAAATAAAGATCATAGTATTATACTAGAAAATCTTATCATTAAGATACTATATTGATTTGAATATCTGATAGATTTAATGCTGGGTCATAATTAATAACATCCAATAGTATCTAATAAATGAAATGAACATATTTTCCATCTCCTTATGCTTTTCATTATTAAGTGCATCATTACTATTTTCATTATTAATTTTTTATTATTATTATTATTATTAAATTATTTAAAGGGATTTAATGATATATAACATTAAATAACAGCATCAAAAATCCTGGAAGCAACTCCTTTATGATATTTAAATTATCAAACATTAATTTATTAAACTAACATTTATTTTGATTTTACTATCCAAAAAATATTATGTATCATTTTGATATAAAGAAAAGAAAAAGAAGAAAGAAAAGAAAAATTTCCATATAATGTTGCCTTTAAACAATCCCAATAGATCATTTCTTTTTTATAAAATCAGAAAAGTAGCAAAATAATTTAAAACGATTACAAATTTCTCGTGACCAGTTTTTAACTCTTCTATTACTATATATGTAGTTTCCATTTTCTCGCCAAAATAGAAATCGATCTGATATTTTATATTATCTTTTTAAACGCGAAAGAAAAATACAGCCATTACTTGAAAGAGAAGCAATATAATCAAAAACCATCTATGATAACTTCCGCAGCCTTTCTGAATTTGAATTTTTTTTTTTTTACTTTTAATATAACCAATTCCATTTTCAAGTGAAGTAAATGAATAAGTCCTCAATAAAAAATCTGAATTTTCTCTTTTTAACATCCTTTCTCTGACATCGAAGAAAAGATTCAGAATAGAAGATTTAAAGTTGAGAAGATGTTCTAGAAAGATTTCATGCCATCATTTGTTTCCCATAGTGCCACTGAAACTGGAAGTAAGAGATTTTATTCTGAATCAAGGTAATGTAGAAGGTCTTCAATTGTCAAAAAACGTTTCGAAAGAGTCTCGAAATCGTTCGTTCACCGCCATAGTCCTCCATTAAAGAAACCTAAACCAAGATGGTTTCGAAATCTGAGTGGAAAATATTCATTTCAACATTAAAAAAAGGGTTCTTTATCTACATTTCCGGTGACGTCATATCTCTCTTTGAGTACATTATACTGTTTCGTCATCGAGTGAAATCTATGTGCATAAAACGATGAAAAGAAAAGGCCTTCTCCTATTTTTTTTTATTCTAAAGTCATGGCAAAGATTGTCAATAAATTGCTTTGTTCTTACTGATATTCCTTTTGAAAACCTTAAAAGTTGCCAGAAGCTTTAAATATAAGTTTAATAACTCATTACATAAACCTTTCAATAAATTCTTACAAAAAAAACCAATTTTTTAAATATTTAACAGGAAATTCATATGCAAAAGTAGGTTTCCCATTTATAACTTATGTGAACTATTGGAGTGAGCAATCATAATTTCTGTAATTATGGAAAATGCAGACCTGGGAAACGGACATTATATATAACCCTTTGAAAGAGCTCTCTACTATTTATGATCAATTATTGCCACTACAAATTTATGAGCAATTAATGACTTCTGATATTCAAACTTCGAACTTGAAAATCTTTATCAATGGAACTAATTATCTTGTGGACGTTATAAAATCCATTAAATATCTTGCTAAACATACTTTTCATCTACCTGCAAACACTCTGAGAAACATAAAATCTTTTGGGTTCTTACCCTATTGTTAATTGTGTTATATATAAAATTAATATGAAATATATTTTAAAAAGAGTTGCAATTATTTTATATATATTTTTTTTTTTGGCCTTAAATTATTATTTGATGATCTCAAACTTCTAAAATACGTTCTAACTTTAAAATATGACCTCATTGAAAATGAAATATTGCAGACCAATTTTTTTACTGGATTTATTTTTAGTTTGATAGATAATCAATTATATTTATCTTTTTTTAAAAAATACTAATGATTTATTATTTAGTGGTTCCAAAACTCTCCCAGCTTTATGTAGCAAATTGCCAAAAATTGCAAGAATGTTTTTTTAAACCAAAAAATAAAAAACGAAAAAAGATATTTTACATGAAATGATTTTATTTTTGTATCCCAAATCCTGTGGGATGAGAAATGATGAAAAGCGGAAAAGTTTCAGAAATATTTTTTTTTTCTTGGCGAGCTGTTTTGGAGGAAATCCATCTTCCGCTGCTGATTTCAAAACATTTCCCCATGTGTCGCAGACGCGTGCCTTCTCTGAATCTGGGAGAAATCTCACAGAAACTCGTATGCATGCGAAGAAATCCTTTCCCAAATATTAAATTTTTATTATGTCCATTTATCAACCTAGTTGCAGTTGCAAACTACGAAATACTAAATTCCCATAATATGACTTTTTGATTTGCATATAGGAAAAACAGAAAAAGCATATGCTTTACAAAAAAGGCAATCCTTTTAAGGAACACTCATAATTCATAGTACACAGCATTTTTTTTTTTTTTTTTTTTTTTTTTTTTTTTTTTTTTGCATTCTGGGAGATTTGTATTCCATTTATGCCTGCTGACCAATGGATGTGAGGAAGTGATATCTGTGGTCTTGTGGGGTGAATGCAGTGACTGCAATGCAGTGACTGCAATGCATGCCTCAAAAGATTTTAACTTCTAAACTTCTTTACACTAACCACGTGAGTCATTTGTTACAGTTGTACACTGATGGGTTTCCTATTCCATTTAAGTTGTATATTCCATAAACACCCTACAACAAGCGGTAAAGAGAAGGTGTTTCCTTGTGGGAGAACATTTAGGTATATTTACCTCACATTTGCTTGTCATATGGGAGAAAACTCCGAGAAACGCACTCTATTTCATTCTTACTCTGGACGTGCAATTGCGTTTCCTTTTAAGACACTCCAGTTGGCTCAATAAAGGATATCGTTGCTCGATTGTCTATTATTGCTGCCAGTGCGGTCGAAAAGACAGGCATCTTTGAAACTACTCGGCAGTCCCTATTTTCATGTTACCAAGCGTATATTAATGTTATCGGTCGTTTGAGTATTTATTGTAAACATTTAATCAAAGAAGCACTTTGCAATGATGCTGTACATAAACAATGTTTTTCTTTTCATGTGTCCTTTTTTGTGTTCGCTCCTCAACAAGTCTCTTCCGACCATACATTCCAATACAAAAAATATTTTAGTAAGCTACACCACCCCTCAAAATTTGCCTTATAATTGTTGAATCACCCTGCATTACCAAATACTGCTATGTCCAAAAAGTAAGACCGATTTTGAATTTAAAATTCCTGGGGCTTATGGAATTTCTTTTTTTTTTAGGTTGTTGTCACTGTCCTTGCCATCTGTGCGAAATTTGACGTCAAGATATTTATTAGTGTTTTCGTTACTTTTGTTTTTGTGTGACGCTAAAACAGATTCCGGCGATGTTTGAAATTTTTGAATTAACTGAGCAAAGAACTTGCATTCAATTTTGTTTGCGGAAACGCATAGAATGTTATAGAAGGCATTCGGTGAGCATTCTTACACCGGAAAGAAATGTTTAGAAGTGGTATAAATAGTTCAAAGAAGACAGTGAAAACGCGTTGAAAACGAAGAGTCCTTTGGTCGACAATCAACCTCAACCGATGAAACTCACGTCCAAAAAATTAAAGATTTGGTGCTTGCAAACCGTCGATTTATTATTAGAGACTTTGTTGATGATGTTAGAATTTCAAAAGAATCGGTCAGTTCCATTTTGGACGACAAACGCGTAAAATCTCAATTGGTACGGAAAACACTGAATGCGCCAGAACACACTGCATTGATACTTCGTGACGTTTTCGCCGAAAATGAAACCCATATTGTTCCACGACCACCGTATTCGACTTCTGGCTATTCCCTAAACTCAAATGACCACTCCGAGGACTCCATTTTAAGTCGATTGAAGAGATTCAATGTCAATCGGCTCAATTTGAAGGCCATCTCTGCCGATGACTTTTAGCATGCATTGATGATTGGAAAAAAAAAGGTGACATAAGTGCATTGTCTTCGGAGGGAATTACTTTGAAGGTGAGGAAATGAATTTGGAAGGATAAATAAAGAATTTTTTAAAAAAAAAAATAATTCTTTCTTTTTTTGGGCAAGTAGTATAGATGTATGTAAGTGTAAGAGTTCTAATACGGATATATTATATTTTCCATTGGTGTATTTCTAAAAAATAGGGAAGTTACTTAAAACGAGGAGAGAAGGAAAAAGAAAAGGACAAGGTAGAGATTATCTTAACTAAAGAATGCCATTCCTTTGAAGTGGAGGTTTTTTAACCTCCCGTTAATGATTTTTGCGTTTCAAGTTTCTTGAAATCCGAAACCAATTTTTGGTTTTTCTGGCAAAATTTATAAGTTGCTCTCCGAAAATCTTCTGGGTCTTAGCAGTTCTTCCTAATCAATAGGTTCCTGCGAGAAAAAAAGCTAATCATCTCTCTATAAAGGAAGTTCAATTAAACAGCGCCACTCTCTCTTTTTTCATTTTATTACTCTGCTCTTTCTTTCTTTTTATGACTTTTTAAAAAAAAAGTTATTTAAAAAAAAAGAAATTGTCTTATTCTTGGGGGAAAAAGAAAAAAGTCAACTACAAATGAGTTCTTTTAATAATGACAAAAAAAGTAAATGCGTACAAAAATAAAATAAAAGAGTTTTAAAGCACTTTTACTAGTTTGAATTTCGAAAAAGTAAAACCGAAAAACAGAGTTTGTGTTTCATATTTCAGTAGCATATGGTTTCGTAAGTACAGTTGAAATTTTTTTTTTTTAACTTAAGATGTTTTTAATTTTGATTGTTTATTGATAATTTTCAGTGTTTTATGCCAGGGTGTGTGCAATAAATCTGCACATAAGAGAATCCTTTGAGATTAGATAGGATTGGAAAAACGTTGTAAAGGTTTCATACTACTGTGTCCAAAAAGTAAAACCTGATGATTTTTATTTTCAAATCATCAGGAGGATTTGAAAATCAAAATGATCTTTTTTTTCAAAATCTCTTTATTTATTCTTCCAAATTTATTTCAGCGCCTACAAAGTAATCCTCTCCGGACACAATGCACTTTGATCCAACTTTTTTACCAATCCTCAGTACATGTTAAAAAGTCAACGGCAGGAATGGCCTTCAAAGCGCGCGGCGATTTACGTTTTATCTCTTCAATCGACTCAAAACGGTGTCCCCGGAGTGGTCTCTTTGACTTTAGAGAATAGCCAGAAGTCGCACGGGGTGAATACGGTGGGTGTGGAACGATGTGGGTTTCGGTTTTGGTGAAAAAGTCAGGAAGAATCACTGCAATGGGAGCTGGAGCATTCAGTGATTTCGGTACCAATCCGGTACCTTTTGAAATTCCAACATCATCAGCAAGGTCTCTAATTGTAAATCGACGGTTTGCAAGCACCAAATCTTTAATTTTTTGGACGTGAGCTTCGTCTGTTAAATCAGACATTACAAAAATCGTAGGCATCATTTTTAACGTCTCACCTAGCCAAGTGTAACTCAAACACTAATGAATATTTTAACGTCAAATTTCACAATGTCAAGGACAGTGACAACAATCTAAAAAGAGAAAAAAAAATTAAATTCCATATGACTGGGAAATTTAAATTCCCAGGAAATATAAATTTAATTATGCCTGGGTCTTACTTTTTGGACATAGTAGTATACAGGGCTATGTAAGTGTAAGAGTCCTAATATAGATATATTATATTTTCCATAGGTGTATTTAAAAAAAAACAGAGAAGTTTCCTATAAAAAAAAAAACATAAGGGAATGAGAAAGAAAAAAAAAAAAAGGAAAAAGAAAAGGACAAGTGAAGATTATCTTAATTAAAGAATGCCATTCTTTTAGAATGGAGGCTCTCTATCTCCCGTTAATGATTTTTGCGCTTCAAGTTTCTTGAAATCCAAAACCAATTTTTGGTTTTTCTGGCAAAATTTATAAGTTGCTATAGAAACTTCTGGGTCTTAGCAATTCTTCCTAATCAAAAGTTTCTTGCGAGAAATAAAGCTAATCATCTCCCTACAAAGGAAGTTCAATTAAACAGCTCCACTGTCTTTTTTTTCATTTCATTACTCCGTCTTTCTTTTTATGACTTTTTTTTTTAAAGTTTTTCAAAAAATTATCTTATTATTGGGGGAAAAGAAAAAAGTCAACTACAAATGTGTTCTTTTAATAATGAAGAAAAAGTAAATGCGTACAAAAAATAAGATAAAAGGGTTTTTTAATGCACTTTTTCTAGTTTGAATTTCCAAAACAAGTAGAACCGAAGAGCAGAGTTTGGGACTCATACTTCAGTTGTATATGGTTTTGTAAGTACATTTGAAAAAACTTTTCCTTAGGAAGTTTCTGATTTTCGTTGTTTATTTTTAATTTTCAATGTTTTATGCCAGGATAGGGTACTTTAATTCTGTACATCAGAAAATCTGTTGAGTTTAAATAGGATTGGAAAAGGAATAAAGCTTATATATGCCTCTCTGAGAGTATTTTGCAAAACTGTGGTGGAATTCAATCTAGCAGCACCTATTCCCGTAATGCATCTTAGGTAATGTTGAATCTGCAATACTTTTGTCTTCTAGATATGAATGATCACTGGTCAAAATTCGCTGGATTTGAAAACGACAAAAAAAATGTTAGATTTTTTTGTTCTTAATAAATTTTGTATGAAATTATTACAAATCTTTTGCATATTAGGAATTAGGAATTATTTTGCGTATTAGGAATTTTGCTTTTAAAAGACATCGATTATATATTACTAAGTACTTCTATTGGGTTCGAAGATGACTGAAGAGATTTCTGCACTGGAGATGTTTTTGGAGTTTTTTAGGACTATCGAAGTGGTTGTTGCATTGTAAAGCTGTGATTATGATTTACAATTTTCCGGGTAAAGACATAAAAACCTAAATGTCATCTTATTTGAAAATATTTAATATAATCTATTACAAATATGTAGTTTTACAAATTGTAAATGTACTGCTCAAATTAATTAGGATATACTATAATTTTAAGTATAACTGTGGATTAGGAAATTTTTTGGCTATTGATATAAGATTTATAGGTGTTGTAAGATATAAGAAAAGAAGAAGAGGCAACGAAAAAGGAATATTTAAATTTTATTGACGATATTTGTCCGTAAACAAACAAAAAATGTACAGTTCTTACAAATAAACAAAAAATGTGATCTCTTAGATGCAAAATGAGTTTCAATAAGGGTATGGTTTCCCTTAACCGAAAGCAATGTTGCACACTTATGAGGCATGAAATCAATGAGGAACTCGGATATTCTGAAGAATAGAGTTTTCCAACTGCTGAATTGTTCCTGGGTGTTCCAGATCACCATCAATGCCATCAAATCTTCTGTCTAGAATGTCCCAAGCATGCTCTATTGGACTCATATCTGATGAATATGCTGTCCAATATATTGTAAGGATTTCTTCTTCAAATTGGAAACTGTTCACTAGCTGAGCAAGATGTGACAAACCGTTGTCATTAATGAGAATGAATTCAGCCCTGATTGCGGCAGCGTAAAGGACTACAATGTGTCCGTGGGTCTCATCCCTGTATCGCTGGGCAGTTAGTGCTCTAAATCTGATAATGTACAGATATGTGCGACAATTGATAGGAAAGACGGCCCAAACCATCACTTCTCGAATAGTGTGAGTCAAACCTCTGGTACAAGTAGCCCTCTGGAAGTGCTGTTTCAAGAAACTGGCTTTCATGATGCTATTTCTTCTGGCAGTTGGTTTTAAATACCGGTCAACATTTTGTGTTGCTGCACGCGTTCGACCTTCTGACGAACTTCGATGAACGTTTCCAGTTTCCAAAAACCGATTACATAGTCTGGAGAGGACACTTTAAGAAACTCCTAACTAAATCTTCCGCTATAACGGATTGTGTTTGAACTACCTCTAAATGATTGATGGCCAACAAGCTACCAATTCAGTTAAGTCATTTTGCCGAGACATCGTAGTCATTGTTACGATACATTCAACGCATGTCAATTGTTTTAATCTCTTCCGACAGAAGGAATGCTGTTTATAAAATGCGTAGTTTTCAACATGACAGACAAAATTTGCATACTTTCGACTTTTTAAACACTACAATTTTTAATTTTAAATTTTTCTATTTTATTTTTGTTAAAAAATTGTCAATCATACGGTTATTTAATAGCGAACTCACAATATCCCGCAATTGTTTTCAGCAGCTTCTATATATCTATATATGTACACGGGTCAGCAAGAATTTATATCATAGAACTAATAAAAAACAAAAATTTAATATTTTTTATATATATGTAATAATTTTAATATAAATGATAAAAAAAGTATTTCATATTCATTTATTTTGCTTTAGATTTGAAAAAAATCCAATTATCATGATTTACAGCGAAGGAATTTTAATAACATTTTCTATGTTGGACTGAATCCAAATTGAATAGAGTTCTTATTACTAAGGAATTTATCCAAATGTTTAGAAAGTGCATTTCTCATTTATTTAAGTTATTAAATATAATTTTTCTTGAATAAAAAGTGAAGATTCTTTCCATAATTAATTAAATGTATTGAATGGTTACTGAAGTAACTAGCTGAAATTTTTTCTTAATTCAATTTCTTTTAAATCTTTTTCAAGATTAATGAATGCGTATATTTGCTGAATGTTTACTGATCTTTTGAAATATAAGTAATAATTTAATCACACACTTTTTGAAATAAAAAAATGAGAAGCTGAATTAAAAAGAATTTGTAAATGATGATCTTTTTTTTTTCGTATAATTCAGAACCATTAGAATATTAAATTTATGTACTTCATTTGTCATCGTTACGAACTTACTTCTTTGAGCTGCAGTTTAAAAAAAAAAAAAAAAAAATGCAAACTGAATTTTCTCATTTAATGAAAAAAAAGTTGTTTTTCAGCAAATTCAATCTATTTCTCCTGACAGATAACAGGATGAAAAACTGCAAAGGTTTTAAAAATAATTGCCAAAAGAACACCCATCGTTAACTTGCCATTCTTAGGGACTTTTCCCATTCATTTCAATAAAATATGATAGTGTTAGTTTCAGTTTTATTTCTGAAGTGAATTGCCTTAAAATGCATTTTTGTTGTTATTTGTTTCTGAATCATTTATCTCTTCGCTGCGTAATCAGCGCCTAACAGCAGAATCAGAAAATTCCACTTAAATATGGCTACCACAAAATATCTTTAGCTGAAGAATGTTGTTTTGATCCCGAAATTTTTTTTTCTTCTAATGCAGCTGGCAAATAGACCGTGATCTTTCGCCATAAGGGCTGCACCGATGTTACTCACTTTGCATTACCCAGGGGGCGCGGGTAACTTGATGGTAAGCCACGGACACGGAGTAACAATGCCCCCGCAGTGCTCTACGATCCTATTAGGACCGGAACCTACAGCTTAAAGTGGATTCCGAACCACTACAACACCCAGTGGCAAAGTCTGGATTTGAACCCGATACCTGTGGTACCGAACGCCATTCGGCCATCAGGCCCCGATCCCGAAATTCTAAACCAGTGATTTCCAAACGGTCCTCTAAGGGCACTGACTCTTAAACGTTTTTGTTTAGCGATTCCTTTTGTAACTAAAAAAAAATTCGAAAAATTCGTTATCTCTTGATATGCAATATATAATCCATCTTTGAAAAATATTGTCCATCTTTGAAAAATTATTTTAAAGACGGACAATTCTATTTGCGTAAGGTGCATACATTAATAAATGTACATATTAAAATGTCTATAGCAATTACAATGTACCAGTAAGAGGAAAAGAGACACCCATTTAAGAAAAACTTTGCTCTAGGTGGTAATGAAGGAATGGCAGTTGAAATTTTGTGCATACATGATTATGTTTCTGATTTACTTTTTTATTTTATTTATTTATTTATTTTTTCCTTCTAAGTTCTTATCAGTATAAAATAAATAAAGCATATCAAAAGAAAAAAAATATCTCTTTTTTTCAAAGACTGTATAAAAAAAACATCATTAAAGAAGTTAAACTCCTTTAAACATTTACTAAAAGTATTCTAAAGTCATGTTCATTCACATTTATTCGCGCGTAAAATCACATTTATTAAAATAAATCCGATAATTGCAACTTGATATAAATAAATAATAATTTGATGTAACAAATCTATAACAACATAAATAATTTTTTTTCAAAAGGAAACCAATAAAAATGAAGTTATTTGTACTTCATGAGCAATTTTAATAAGAGATAATTTTTTTTAATTCCTAGTTCATCAGAAAAATAAACTTATTTTTTTAACTGTATAAAAAAATTTCGTTTAATCACATGCATGATGTTCTAAGTTAAGATTTTAATTAAATGTATAAAAAAGACTTTTTTTACTTCTGGGTTTATTAATTAAAAGAAAAGAAACTTAAATGAATTTTTGGAATTTCAATTAAAAAATTTGATATTCCTTTGAATTTTACTCCTTTTTTTATCCTTCTCGAACCTTTTTAACCTTTAACTTATAAAAAATAGATATATCGTTTAAAAATCAAATTCGTGAAATATTTTATCACTGATTTTGTTTAAATAATCTTTTTCTTTCTTTTTTTCAAAAAAAAAAAAAAAAAAATGTAAAGTAATTTTTTTTATATAATTGTGATCTACTTGCTTTTCTATTTAGAACAATAACTTTTTATTGAAAACTAGAAAAACTATTTGAAGTTTTCTACCTTTTGAAAGTTTTCTCGTTATCTTTATTTTCCTTATATTTATATATATAAGGAAACTAAAGAAATGCGAAAACAATTACAAAATAATGGTTTTATATACACATTTGAAAGTTGCATATTTGCAGCAAATTTGCAAGTATTTATTTCACTCTATATATACCACCAACAGCCTACAGATATATGATAGAGGGAAGGAATACCATCTGGAAGGAATTTTTTGAGTAAGAGTAAATAACCATCATTTGATTATGAGATAAGAAAAAAACCGAACAACTATTAAGTCTACTCGTTCTGAAAACTTTGGCTACAATGGACATCAGTAGATTCCAATCTCTTATGTATTTTAAAAGTTATTTGATTTCCTTGATTTTCAACATTCCATGATCTTTTATATAATTTTTCAGTTAATAATTACTCATAGCCGAAGATAATTGCCTTCCGAAGGACATTTAGAGGTAATAATTCTGCATTTCTTGTTGGCTTTAATGAACCACCAAATTTTAAGATACCAGCAATTTAATATTATATTAATAAAATATTTGCGTATTGCGTCTTGCCTTGAGAGACGTAGAAAATTTTCCGCGTTTCTTAAAAATTTCTCAGTATTGTTTTTATATTGTTGTTATTGAATTCTTTCATTGTGAAATTCAAAATTATTCTTTAAAATGGTGTCTAGGAAGAGTTATTGCCCTCCCAGAAGATTTTCAGACGTAACTGCCCAACATTTACAATACTTTAGGATTGATCTTAAAAAATAACGTTTAGAATTAAATCTATTAAAAGAGTGATACAAAAAAAAAAATACAAAAGAATGATTATAGAAGCAAATTCTGTTCCTTTTTACGTATTTATCGTTATTTTCTTATCAATGTATATAAAACTGTCATTATAGGACTGTATATTTACAACATGTCCATGGACTATGTATTTAAAATTGTCATTATAGGATTGTTGATTTTATACTTACATGGGCATTTGTCCTCCTTTTATTGAATTATAAGGCACACCGATTTGATTATTTTATTTCTTAATATATAGTAGTTTACATTGTTGATAAGACAAAGTATTTGTAATAGAATTTTCTTCAGTTTTTATTTTACCATACAGCTCAACTTGTGGCCCAGTGGTAATTTATACAACTGACTTGATAGAGTTGTTTACTTACTTGTTTCCCTCTCTTTACTTGCTAGTCCGCTACAGACTCCACTGACAACATACATTGCACTAAATTCTATCAAAAGTATTCTATTAAAGTATCCAAGTTATTTGTGTCAACTTTTCTTAACTGCCCCTCTGGGATGGCCTGGCTTATTGATAGCAGTTTTTTCACATTTTCTCCCATGATACACGTGGTTGGAATTTTCATATAGAAATTCATATGGAATTTCTTAATTTTATGATATGTCATATGGAAAATTACCCATATGAAAATTTGTCCTTTAGCTTTCATCGGCTGGCTGTTTGTGGTATTAACGGCCGAGAGGCGTTAAAAAAAAAAGGTAGAGCTATCTTACAGTGTATCAATATTTCGCTTTTGCTGCATTTTGTTGCACTTCGCTTTTGTTTATAAAGCATTTATGTGCCAATAAATGAATTTTCTGAACATTTGAGTTGTAAGCTTTTTCTTCATATCTTACATTGCATTGTTTCAAATTCATGGTGAAATAATTTTCATTAATATGATTGATCGTATTCTGTCATGTCAGACATTTTTTCTGACATTATCTCTTTTAAATGCCTGCATCAGCATTTTATTATTTATGAATATTGAAGTATACTTTAAAGAGTTATGCATTTTTTGTTTTTAATATTTGTTGTATATTGAAAAGCAAATTTCCTTTTTCAAATATTTATAACAAATATTTTTTTCCCTAATTTCATTTTTCTACAATAGGTGACGCCACGAGTGTAATGCAATTTTATGATTCGATCTTAAAATTCTTCACAAATGTCGCCTCTATGGAGGTATTTGAATTTTTTAAAGTTTTTTATTTATTTATATTTTCTGTTAGATATTTAAACAATTCATTGTTTCCATTTTTTATCTTTACAATTATAAAATCATCAAAAATTTAAAGCAAATTTTAGAGCCTCAAATTTTGTTTTTCTTTTTGTTCCTGAAAGCAAGTTAATTTGGCTTTCTGCTGCTATTCCGATGGGTATTCTATAATCATGGCAATTAGTGGGAATTTTCTGAATTTTTCCTCAGTCAAAACACAAATCCAGAATAATAGATACTCCTGAAAATATCTTTGGCAATATCTTTGTCTTTTTTCGAGATATATAAAGGTAGAAAATTAAGCCCACTAATAACAAAAAAATATGTTTAATTTTTTTTTAAAGACTAACTAGATTTTTTCATTGTCATTACCAAATATGTCACAAAAAACTTTATCAAATATGTCATCATTTTCCTATAGAAAACATATTTTTATCGAACTAAACTATTTTTCACGTCTCAAATTTCTATAAAAATTATTATAAAGAAGAAGAAAACAATTAATACAAATAGTTATTGAAAAAATATTCCTGTTTATGAAAATATTTTAAAATAATATTACTTTATTGATATAGTGATGAGAAATATCTCCCTTCCTTATGTTTTTCAAAAAAAAGTAAATACTTTTGACTTCTTTTTTTTCATATAGTCTTTCAGTTGCTTCAGTCACTCGGGGCATACCGCATCAATTTATCGATACTGACTATCGAAATTTCGTGACATTTCTGCTCAATTGGGAAGAAAAACACTGGAAAACTTTTAATAGGTAGCTTATTTCTTAAAGTATCTTCAGTTTGTTATATGAAAAAGCAGACGATTCAAAATTTCATGCAAGCGTACAACTTAATGATCTCGAAAATAACGATTTTCTTTTGTATTTTTAAATTGTAAAAACTCATGCAAGTTGGCATTTGACATGTTGTAGGATTTTTCAAAGGAAATTCTAGAAATTTCAATGACATTCAAAAAAAATATATATATATATATATATGCATATATGTGTGTGTGCGTGCGTAATTATAAATAAATTATGTATTTGTTTATTCTTGTATGCACATTTGCTGTTACAGGGATTCCTTTTAATATAATCTAGGTCATAAACAAAATTAATTGAGCTTTTGCTTCTTCTTTGTGCCTGATGGCCGAGTGGCTTGCGCTCTGGTTTTTGGTACCACAGATTTCGTGTTCGAATCCCAGAGGTGCCATGTTTGTTTGTAGTGGTTTGGAATCCACTTTAATCCATAGGTCCCATTTTAATATGACTGTAAAAAGTAGGGATGATAGTCCTACCCCGTAAAAAGTAAATCATCTCCTGTCTCGAAAGCTGTCAGTAAGTAGACAGCCTTGGCCCCCCATGGGACTGTTGCTCCGATGATGATGATTTACTCCATCTTCGGAATAGCAAAATCTAATACCGGAAATAAAAATTACACTATTAATATTCAAATATAATATTCTACAAAAAAAAAAGTCACATATTTGAAATTCTGCGAGTTTTTTCTCCCTTTCATGTCAGAAATTCCAGGAGACTAGGCACCATGGATCATAAGATGAAATTCATTGAAATCGTGTATCACTTGACATTCCGTATGATTCGATAGCCTCAATTTATTGAATTAAGGGAAATTTGATGCCGTCTAGTATCCTGTACTTGGATATAAGAAGGAATATAGAAAGACAGACAAAGTGAAGAGCCAATTTTTAGGTGGCAGTCAGACGAGAATTTTAATTCATAACTATTGTAACCATGTCGTTATTTATATCTATTTCATTTGCCACGATCATCAGTAGACCAGTGTGGGCCTGGTGGCCGAGCTCGGTACTACAGGTTTGAGGTTCGAGTCCCGGATGTCCATGGATGCTTTGTAGTGTCCCTGGATGCTTGTAGTAATTCGGAATTCACTTTAAGCCGTAGGTCCCGGTCTCATATGACAATAGAGCGTATAAAGATTAGTCATTTCCGAATTGTAAAGAGGCAACTCAGCTCTAGACACAGTGATGTGGTGTATAGTAGTAGTAGTAGAGAAGGGTTCTTAAGAAGAAATAAATTTAGGCAAGAACGAACAATCACCATTGAGGCTTTACAGACACCGCTTTCATCGAACTTTATAATTAGCTTGAAGTTTTACAATATATAAAGAATTTAACAGCACATATAATCCAAGAAGATTTCCCTCTTCAATCTACTTTATTGTATTTTTAGATTTATTTATATACTGCAAGTTGTTTTCTGGCCAAATGCATTCCAGAATGTTTTAAAATTTATTCCGTTATAAATAAATATAGGCTGTTAGACAAGCAAAAAGGTGGTCAATAAAGTATTGATACCAAGGTTTCTAATCCATTTGCTGGTATGTTTGAGATTATTTAACGATTGTTGACTCGAGGCTATGTTTCGTTTATTAAGATTTGATACTGATTTATTTTGCGGAGAGCAGGCTGTTACTTTTGCTTTCTGAAAAGTTGTTTATTATATTAAATTACAATTTGTCACTTAGTAAAGGCGCTAAAAATTACTAAGAGTGTCTACTTTCTGTTAATTTATTATAGAAAATGATGTTTCATTTTTAAATCTTTAAATTATTTGTGAGATGCTCAAAGCAAATAGCAACACTGCTTAAAGAAATTAGGGAATATTATGATTTTGAATGAAAACTGTACATAAAAAGTTTTTGTTATCTGTCATAAAATTTATAGATGCTGTAAGGTATGAAAAAAAAGTACACTCATAACAGATTAAATTTTATTTACTATGTTTGTCAATAAACAAAAAATACTCCGCTTGCACATATATCATAAAAATGAAGGACAGAACTGACTTTGGATTAGTTCTAATAAAAATCAAGGTTTTCTTTGATCTAAAGCTATACCGTATTTGTAGAAATTATGAGGCATCGAATCAAAGTTAACAGGAGGGGTAAGGTTCCTACCTTGTAGAATGTCTCCCCTTTCTACAGAAGGAGATATGTATAGGCAATTTCTACAAGCAATCCCATTCAGGAAGAGTTGTTAGAGATCCTTTACAAGATCTTTTCCTTATTTTTTTTCTTCACTCCTTCCGCCTAGAATGTTCCAAACATGTTCGTTCCTATTCTTGCCTGAAAAATATTCCTTTGCTTCCTCTTAAACTTATTTTAATAATCGTCATTCAATTACTTCTATTAGTTCACACTCTCCCTATATATATCTTGTTCAAATTATAGTCGTTAATGAAATACTTTTTATTCATCCACTCCAGTTCAAATACATTTTTTTTAACTAGTAGTGGATGACACTGGATGTTAAAGCAGTCTTTTCAAATATTAATTCATTCATTAAATTTATATTATCTAATAATTGATGGCTCTAGATGTAAGAAGAAAATTTCAACTTTGTTTGTAAAGGACTTTCCTGCAATAGAGTGAAAAAAAAGTAGGAATTGACTTTAAAATTTTTTTTTATTAACTGTTTTAATATTTTATTTCATGTTTGCTGAAATGGCAGTATATTATATGGTTATTTTTTTTACCTAATTCACAATTTACTCCAATTATTTTGAACAGTGTATATGATGATTTCTTTTCTTTATCAAGAAATCTCCCAAAATGTCATGAAAATAGCATATCAAGATTTGTTTTCTAATTTTCACACAAAATCATTTTATCAGGAATTTGAACCACTAATTTCAGACTTCATCTTTCATCCTTCATCCTCATTCCATAAAAAAAATACAATGAAAACTTTTTTTTCGTAAACTTTTGACTACATTTATTTTTTGTCACTAAAAAAAGAAAATTATGATTAAAGAACTACATATGTTGAATTTTTTTTTTCCTTTATAAGACAACTACATTTTTTAAAAACTATTTAACTAAAGAGGAGAAAAAAATGACTAAGTGATACAAAAAAGAAAAGATAATAGGTCCAGTTTAATTGAAGTTCCTTTGAAGAAAGAAGATAAGCTGTATTTCACGGCTAATTATTACTTACAAGGCTTTTGATTAGACGAAATCGCTAAGACACAAAAGTTTCGAGAGAAACTAATAAATTTTCCAGAAATACTGAAGTGGATTTTGTGTGGAAAAAAAAAGTAAAGCACAGAAGTCATTAAGGGGACACAAGAGAGTATCAGAAAAAATGTGCAAACTCTTTGGATAGGATAATTTAAACTTATACAATTTCTTTTACTCTTTTTAAAAACTAACAACTGGAAATTAAAAACCATTGTTTTAAATTGGGCCGCTTAATTTCTTACCGAGTAGTTTTATTTTATTTTATTTTTAAATATATGACCACTTTTTTCTGTATATATATAACTTGAGTCTTTCAGATATAAAACCCATATAACATAAAAACATAAAAGTGCTCCATAGATCAATGTCAAATTAGAAAATAACTTAAAACTAGTTTGGAATACCAGACTGTTTGGTTACCAGATGCTTTCTTATGCTAACATAATCTCCATTGAATCTTTTATTATTGAAAGCATTGAGCTCAACCACTGAATTTTAACATGCAATTTAATTTTCTGTACTAAAGAGTTCAGTTTGTTGCACTAGGCCAATCAAGCATATCCTATAAAGAGATTCCTTTATACATCCAGAAAATTATTCAAAATAAATTTCGCAAATTATCGGCTACATTCTCAGCTTTCAAAGACAAACAGATTTGATAAGATGTTTAATCGTTTCCCACCCATATTTATCCTCCTTATTTCTGTTGAAGCTGAACATAAATTTCATGTATCAAGTATAGTAAGTTTCACTTATAAAAGTCGCGAACAACCCATCGATAGGTGATAAGGGGGAATACATTGGCTTTAGGGAGGTATTAGCATTTAGTGGTGACTGCACCAAATTTACGTTAGAAAAACCAAAAAAACTTCTCACTTCCTAGAAGAAGGGCCATCCTACTTTACTGACTCCGCAGTGTTGACATTTTAACTATTTCTTCTTCTCAAAGTAGCTGGCTGGAGATCAGTCGATTAGCAATCCCGATGAAGTATGAACTGGCAATGGAAAAACCAACAATCAAATGGAAAGCCAACAGCAATGGAATGTTTTTACTTCAGAATTTAGTCACTGCATTCTAATAAAAGGCTCTCCTTTTATAGTGCTAATCGGCAGCGAGTTCAACAAATTTTTAAAAAATGCATACTATTATTATTATTTAGTATTACAATTAAGTTGCTACTTATTTAGAAGCTATCCTTACGAAGAAGTTTATTTTTCAATTTCTGAAAAAAACATGTTTAAAAATATAAATCAATGCAAGTGGAGTTAAAACATATATTAAATGTAAGAGGGTTTCGGGGACAAATCTAATATTGCAGTTTTGTTAGAAAGAGAGGGAAGAATCTAAATTGTTTCAAGTACAATTTCCGTAAAATAGCTTATTAAAAAATTTCGATTTCATCAATTGTAACAAGAATAATATTGCATCTGTAACACTCCTTTCGTATTTCTGACAATATCTACAGCAACTTTGTCTATATATACTGACTGATTTAGTGGCCAAAGTATATTATGGTGTAGTTGAACGTAACACCTCACCTTTTTTAATTCCTACTAGTAGTTTCCACTCTCCCTATATATATCTTGTTCAAATTTTTAATTGTCCATGAAATACTTTTTATTCATCCCACTCAAGTTCAAATACATTTTTTTGAACTTGTAGTGGAGGACACTTGATGTTAATACAGTTTTTTCAAATATTAATTAATTCATTCAATTTAATTAATTAATTTTAGTTTTTTGTAGATTTAAGTTGCATGTATCTAATAATAGACGGCGCCAGATGTAAGAGAAAAATTTCAACTTTATTTGTAAAGGCTTTTCTGCAATATAGTAAAAAAAAGTAGGAATCAACTTTAATTTTTTTTTTTTTTTACATTACTTGTTTGATATTAAGTTTTGATGTTTGTCCTTATGTAACTTAAAATATAATAAATAATTGTTACATTACTTGGGCCCATAATAATTAACCATATTTCTCTTCACAATGAAAGGAGAAACATGGTTAATTATTTTTTATTTATTACATAAACTTTTTTTTTCACTTAGAAAAAAAAATTTTCATGGACCCTGATCAGTAATTTTTTTTTCAGTTTGCAAGCTTCGTTTCTTCATCACAGTTTTAAATCCTGATATTAACGTCTATTTTTCATTTCCCGCAGATTTAAATTAAAAAGGCCCATCATAATTAATCCTTTTTTACCTTACCCACATCTAATTTATTAACTTTTTCATTAAAAAAATCGTATTTCTTAATTAACATTTTAATCGAATTTTTGTTGTGTTAATATCGCATTTTAAAAATGCTTCGTTAGTAAATGTCGGATTACTTAAAAATTCACGGCCGTGTTTATTATGTGCTTTATACCCGCGTGTTTTTTTTTTTTTTTTTTTTAGAATTGCATGTTCTAAATTCGAGGCCTCACATTGAACAATTATGTCGTGATGAACCGTGTCTGATTTACTTCCTTAAACACTTTAATAACTAAAAAATTTTTTCATATATATATGCAGGTAATCATCCAAACCTGTTATAACGGGAAATAGCAGCTGTTAGCGTGAATAAACACTTAACAACTGTTAACGTTAACAATAGATAATAGTAAGACTCCTAAACCGAACTGACGAAAGAAAACTTTTCAAATAACACTTTTAATCTTCTTAAAATGATATTCTATCCATGTATCATGAAATAAATCACGCAATCACATCCTTTAAAAGGCTAACTGAAGTGCGATAAATATAAGTTGATTTCTCAATAAATAAATTGCATATAGAACTTGAAATAAAAAGAAAACCATGTTCAAATTGACAGTATTTCTTCTGTGGCTTTTTATCTCACCCATACTAATGTTTAGTCCAATGAAAGAACCTGATTCACTGTCAGAAGACAAATCTAAAGGAGACGAATTTAAAAAAGTTGCAGATGAGAATGATATGACGGAAGATCAATTTTATGCATGCTTTGTGATATTAATTGTAATTTGGGTAAGTGTAACCACAAATAATGTGTAATGAATTAGTGTTGAACTTTCCGCTATTTCTGATGATATTTTTTTTCTAACGCAGCTGGTAAACACTTAGACAGTTGCCTTTATTTCCTTAAAGCAAGCGCTGCATAGACATTATTCACTTAACACTACCCAGGAGGTGCGTGTAGCTTGAAGATAAGCTACGGACGCGGAGTAACAATACCCCGTCAACGCTCTACGAACATGATAGACCTGGACCTTCCACTTAAAGTGGATTCCGAACCACTACAAATATCCATAGCACTGCCGGGGTTTGAACCCGAAACCTGTGGTACCAAACGCCAGAGCCCTAGCGACTCGGCCATTTAGGCCCCTATTGCTGTTGATGAAAACAAAAAAAATTAACCTGTAACTAGTAAAATTAGCCATGGAAAGAATTTTGAATAAAAACTTTTGAATTAATCTTCTTGAATGACCTTTGAAATTTATCTCCTTTTTATCTTTAAATTCCTCAAAAGTAACAATAATGTGATTATGATTATTTTTGTTGGGTTTTACAAGATACGCGTTTTTTACTTGAATAAATTAAGTGGTAAATCTCACTCTAAATTATTTTTGTAACATCTTTTAAAAGCAGGTTCAATAAGTTCCTGTCTTTGCAATTCACAATTATTTGCAAGAATAAGTTAATATCAACTGGGCCTGATGACCGAGTGGTGATCGGTTCGGTTAGGAATCCCCTTAAAACCGTAGGTCCCGGTCTAACAGGATCGTAGAGTGTTGTGACGGTATTGTTACTCCGCGCCCTTAGCTGATCTTCAAGCTATACGCTCCTCCTGGGTAGTGCTAAGTGAGTAACGTCGGTGCAGCGCTTGCCTTAAGGAAATAAAGGCAACTGTCTAAATGTTTGCCAGCTGCATTAGGGAAAGAAAAAGTTGATTTTAACAGATATTATGTTTATTCATGAACAAAAACTGTAAATTTGTATAGTTTATGGCCGTCCAATGTACAAGTTTAAGAAAAAAATTTGAAAAAAAATTATTTAATAAGAGATGCTACATGAACAAGCAATATATTTAGTAAGCGTATGCTACTACAATGTTACGTGCAATTATAAAAATTAACACTTTCTCATTTTAAACATGTCATTAACATGTTTAATATCTAATGAATATAATTTTTTATCCCTTAATATTTTGTAATAGTACGGATTATTTGTGTATCCCTAACATAAAAATTATCATTCAACTTATATAAAATATATAAAGGTAAAATTTTGATTTTACATACATTACACTAAATGTGCAGTAATAGACATATTGTAAGGTTTTTTTTTCACTGATTTTAATAATATAATTTAAGTATTTAAAGTTTAATTTCAAAAAGACGTATAATTGATTATTAATTACTTTTTGCTTATTGTATTTTTTATACATTACAATTGTATATCCCTTCGTATACATAAAAGTTTGTCGTATCTGTGCATTCCAAATGGCAAATTTTATAGCAATTGATAATTTTTGTAAAAATAACTGATATAATAATTTATATATATTAGTAAATAATTGTTTCTAACTGTCGTAATAATTTTATGTCTTAAAAACCATGAAATTACAAAGATGAATATATATTTTTAATTATCATATTATCAATTAAATTTTAAAAAATTAATTATCATACTGAAATGATATTAAATGCTATTTCTACATTTTTTACAGTATCGATTCGTGTATGATAGAAAAAATTATCTATACTGAAAGCTTCATCTAGGTTTCCCTGAATAAAATTCTGCGATAGACTATCCTGTATATTTGAATTTCACCTATTTTCAAGTGCTCATAAAAATAAATATGATTTTTAAGAATACGAAAAATATCATTTTCAAAAAATCTCAGTAGTCTTTGAAAGTTCTACTTATCTGTAATTATATCATTAGTATGTGCTTTTGGAATTTATATTAAAAATTTTAAGAAATTATTTATTTATTTATAATCAGAAAAACTTTTAAAATATTTAACAAAATATTTCTGTTTTATGCGTTCGTAATAGTATTAAAAATTTCCAATTATATTATTAATGCAGTAAAACAGACGTTTTAAATTGAAAATTAAAAATAAAATATTATTTTATACTTTTAATGATGTAAATATTGGAGTTCATTTTTATTGATATAATTTTAGAGATGAAAATAATGCTAAAATTTTATAACTTGCAATAGATATTTTTTTCAATAAATTGTTGATTATCTCTTTCGAAAAGAATAATTGCTACTGAAAAATCAAATCTAGCAAAAATTATTTTTATAGTAATTGCTTACATGTTTAAATTACGCTGAAACAATAATATAATAATAAAATCTCCCATTCTGCAAAATTTAGAAATGCACTGAAACATTTTAGTATTTACATTATTCCTTGATGTATTTTCTTTTGGTTTTTACTTTATTTCTTAATGAATTTTCCTTTGCTTGATAGGTTTAGAAGCGAAGAACGAAATATTTAATTGCTACAACAAACCATTGGAAGAGGTAAGTAATACACAACGGACATGAGTTTCGTAAAATATGGTCTGAATCAAAAATTCGTGCAATATTTCTCAATTTCAATATTCAAATAAACTTTTTTTCAAATAAATATATTATTATCCTGCAAACAAATATATAAAAAAATTATATGTTTTTTTAAAGTTCATGATGGACTTCTGAACCATTTTTAAAGAGCTAATATGTTTTTCCCTCAAAGTATAAGGAAAACGAACTACTTTTTTGAAAAAAATGTAGAAAATTTTCCTGTTTCATATAATCGAAGTTATTTCATTTTGAAAGTTTTCCTGTATGAGTTGTCAATCGATAATGATTCAAGACGGAAATAAAAACATTCCTTTGTGGAAATTTAAAACTTAGCAGAAGCATATTGAGCATTGGTCATTGACTAAACCTTTTTATGATAATGAAAAAAAAACCCCACCCATTTCCTGTTTTCCAGTACTTAAATATTATCAAATTTTTAATTTAACATTCCCTAATCTAAATACACAGTCCAGTAACATTAATGTGACCACCTGTCAAAAGCCAGGATATATACTCTTGTATATTCTGGCTTTAAGTGGAGTGTGGAATTCTTTATATACACTCCACTGCAATGTGCTGCCATCTGCCTTTTGTGATGGGTTATTTCACGTTGACGTCGAAAGTAGGTGGTGGTCACATTAATGTGACTGGACTGTGTATAAAACATTCTTGATATTTAAATTGGATAAAAAAATAGAAATGTCAATAAATGTTTTTCCTCCCAACAAAATCTATAACATACTTGTATTATCTAACATTTATTATATTATATTATATTATATATATATATATATATATATACTATCGTTTAATAAAATAATAATAACAAAAGATTATATCAGTTGATTATTATTAAGGAATATTTAAGTTATAACAAATATTTATTAGATATACGTTCTTTGAAAAACAGTCTGAAATCTTGAATTCAATATAAGTATAGATTATAAAATGATATAGGTAACTATATGGATTCCTTTACTCAACACCATACACTGCTTAGAAACATTTGGTTCACTTTAGAAATCCCACCTGCGGTTTAATTCATTATTAATACGCCATCCTCATAAGAAACATTGCCACCATTTTCATAATTTCGCTCAATCAAAACTTAATTCTCCTGCTGAACTTTTTTTTCCCTTCAAAATGCTGCTGTTTTTACTTTGGATATCTTAATAATAGGCCTATTAAGCCGAGTTTATGAATAATTAACTTAATTTCTGTATTGTGGCAAGTTTACAAATTTATACTGATTTTGAGGTAGGCATTTGTTAATATATTTTATTGTTGTTTTATATTAATATTTATTTACAATTTTTATACATAAAATCAATTAATTTATATTATTTTCCCACACAATAATCAATATATTTTCTGACCTTAATTTGCATTTTTCCAGCAGTTAAATTAAATAAAAAATTACCGTCAAAAATATTTGAAATAAATCCTAAAAAGTTGGAAAACTGTTAATATTGATAAACTATTGCAATTCATACTGCATGTTATACATCAAACAATGCTCCTAAAAGAACATAACATGAATAGTTACCTAGTTAATACCCAATTGAAAACAATCAGTTAAACAATTGTTTTCAATTGTATATTAACTTGGTAACTATCCATGTTTTCATTCTATTAAGGAATTTAAATTACATCATGTTCAATAATAACATCCAATAAATGCTATACGTTTGTTTCTTAGATGGATCTAATATTAAAGGTTGAGAATGGTCTAACATAATGTTGTTAAGTTAACTTTTATTTTAGGAAATGAAAGAATATATGCAATGGTTCAAAAAATGCCCAGTTGGAACTTTTCCAGAATATACAGTGGAGGGAATAAATGATGTCTTTTGCGAAATGAATGTAGGGGATCAAGTATGTTATTTTCTTTCTGCTATAATTTCGGTACAACTAATATTTTTTCACCCTTTTGGGAAAAATAGTAGCTAAAATATGCGCATTATTAGCATGAATATAAAGTATTGAATCTGTTATCAGTAAACACTGGTATTTGCAATATTATCACGTGTGCAAGCATGCTTTAAGGACAAAGTCCACTAAAAGTAAGGATATTTGATAAATAAATGTTATAACAATTCTATAAAAAACTTTACATTTCTGAGATACATGTAAGTTTTTTATTGTGCAGGGTCCCACTTTTAAAATGCTGTAAAGAAAGAACCACTTATCACAATGAGTATAAATTGAAGATACTCGAAGAAGAGAGAAATGGTACGCCATCAAAAAGTTCCAAAGTATATTAATAGATGACGCTGTAAGCGGCATAACGAAAGTGAATTAGACTGCCAGTGATATTTTGAATCGAAATTACAACGTATTTGCCATGAGTTTCACATTAAACCAACTATAGCGTTCAGCGTGCTTCATTGTTTCGGGGTTTTTTTTTTTTTTTTTTTTTGACGGGAAAAAATGATTTCCAAGTCATTCAACAGTTGTGACACTGTGAGTGGAAAGCCCATCCTCCATGGCAAGGTCATAACAAATTGTTCGGGAAAAATCGGCGGAGCTTTTTTTTTTTGATGCCATACCGTTTCCCCCTTTTCAAGTATCTTCAGTTCAAATTAGAACTTATTGTGATGAGTGCATTTTTTACTGCATTTTGAAAGTGGAACTTTAATTGTAATCACCCTGTATATCGAGGACCTCAATTTTCAATAACTTATGGCACCACTATTTGCATGTCGTATAGGATATCTCTCATCGAATAGTCTGATTTCGTAGCTTCAACTTTCTGTCACATTCACAGTTTCTGAAAGCGGTTACTGCAGCACCATTGAATTCAAATCCTACACATGCACTCATGGCCATGTAAATTGATTAAAAAAGGGTTTTAATAACATGAATTCCATTTATGATTGTTCATAACTAATAGAACACGAGGCGGACTAATACAGTGTTTAAAGATATTTCTCAATATATCCAGAAAATGTATCAAAAAAAAGTATTTGGTCAAATGGTTTTGTTATTCAGATGAATTTAATACTTGGATAGATAAAAGACGATATAACTATAAAGTTAGAGTCTTAATTAGTAATCAATTGTAAACTGTTCTTCTGCAGAATGATTTTATTCCATTAAATACATCTATATCTTCTCATTGTTCCTTGATTGGGTTATATAAGTTTATAGAATTATAATCATTTTTCAAATATCGTAATCAATTTTCAAATATCGTAATCAATTTCCAAATTGTGATACATTTTCCTTAATCTTCTGATATTATTATTGTAATTTATTCTCTGAGTTCTCATTGCATGATATGGACATTTGACTTCATTCTTATTTTTCTTAATCAGAGTAAATGTAGATAAAATTTTTAGTATTTTTAGAGTAAATGTAGATATATTTTTATTGTTTTTGGTGGTGTAATTTTCAATTCTTTTGTCTGGCATTTCATTAGCAATCTCATTTATTTTAATTTTTAATAAAATTTCATAATTTTAATATTTTTCTTCAGATTCATTAATTTAATGAATTCGTATAATTTACTTTTGAACTAAATTCAGATGATATCCAACAAGCAATGTGAGTGATCAAATTTTAATTTTCATACGATCCCTTAATTTCATAACTTGGTATATAATTTTTTGATCAATCTTATTCGATTGATGAGAATTCCCTTTTAAATGCTTTAAATATTCTTTAAGTTGCTTTTATGAAATATTTTACTAGTTTCTCTACAGAGCTTTAATCCAATACTTAATAATTAAAATATCCAATATTTTTATGTATTATAAGTTTAAAATCTTCAAACAAGCCAAGTCATAAATAATCTTTTATCTGCTCATAAGAAGCATCTCTCACTGATCAAGTCATTTTCATATATTTATTAGCAAGCCATTTTATTAAAGCGAAAGCCTTAGTATAAATAATTTTCAAAATATTCTCTCATTCAATACATGTCACAATTCCCTGACAAAAATGACTACCAGAATTCCAGAAGTTTCCAAAGAATTCCAAAATTTGAAAGTGTCTGGAACCGGAGTGTCTGCTAAAATGATAAGCATCACCATTTTAGGTCACTGAAATGGTAAAATTTATATAATTTTTATATTAAAAATTTTAATACTTGAGTGTTTATTTTTTAAAAGAAGCAGATGATGGTAAGACTATTTCATGCTCCTACAGCGAAACTTTGAGTCATTTGAAGAATTTATAAGTATCTTTAATAATAAGTTTTTATTATGTAATAAAGTAAGAATAATTAATTGATCAAAATAGTTTCAAGAGAAATCTAAATTATCATTAAAAGTATAATATGTGTTTCATCATTTGTTCGACTTTTACTATGAATAGTAAATTTTGTATAATTTGTTAAAAAAATATGTCAATTCGTAATGACATAAAAATAAGTAAAAAATATGAATTACAATGGAAAATGTTTTTAGATTATTTCAATTCATTAGAAAATTTAACCTTTATTATTAATCTTACTTGTGTTGAAATAGCACGCAATGTTCGTTATTTCTACTAACCAGAACAGGTTTGGAGAAATAGATTACCTTTAAATAAATCATTATAAATAAATAGAGAACAATATATGTAAGTTCTGCAAATTCTGAAAATCCATACACAGTTTTCATAAATAATAAATATCATGGTGAATTTAAAAATTACAAATCTGCTATCAAATATTTAAAATATATGAATGTGGTACATTTTATACTTATGCTTATAAGTAGTCACTTAAAAGGTAGCTATCATAAAAAAACTTTAGTTAATAATTAATAGATGGCGCCACAGGATTAATGTTCTGAAAATTATTTAAGAAATGTTTACTAATAATAACTTCTGACCGAAGACTATTGATGAACTTCGAAATGCTTTAAAACTTTCAAAGATTAAATAACCTAAAGCTTTTAAAAAATATTTAATTAGATTATTAATTGAATACATTAAAATTACAGGTGAACATAAATCTGTTTTAGTAGATTTATTAAATATAGAATTTATTATTGATTAAACAACAACGATACTCGTAGATGAATATTATGTCATTTTAATCACTCTAAAAGGTCATCCAAACATCATTGCAGAAATTTTTTAGTGATTGCTTTGCAAGTTTTTAGTTTTCTTAAAAGACATTTTCTACCAGTCGTCGAAACAGTATCTTGAAAATTTAATACAGTCTGCATACTCCACAGAATGTCAACAACTTAGTTGAAGAATCTCATGCAGTTGGGTGTGTAAATTCCAACTGACCTACCCACATTCTATAATCCAAATCCTTTGAACAGTGGGTACATGCAATGTTTCGGATGCTTTTCAACAGTGGGATCAACCAGTCATAAGCAGTTCAACATCTCGTAAAATTATCTGAATGCTGAAAAGGGATTGTGCAGCAAGTCATCATTTCCAGGAAGAAAAACAGCTCAAAAATTAAAAAATTACTTTCACATCTTCGACAAAGTTCAATCAAACTCTCTTCTTGGTGTTACCATTTCTCTTAGAATGCAGAAAAGATGTTTATCAATTCCATTCATATTATCAGCATATATGAATATTTATTTAAAAAATTTTCATCAATTTTAAACTAAGAGAGAGGAACGCAGCTTTTTTACTAATGCATGTAGGATGTCATGCCAACTTTACTTTCTTGAACTATAGATGGCACCACCATTCAGTTTTAGCATGTTGGAAATCGAGATGATTGCTGTTGTAAAAGAAATTGCATCTTGCAGAAACTGCTTGTATTAAATATTATGCGTATTATTCTACTATAGTTGTTAAAAAGTGCCCTAATTATATTAATCATCAGGAGCTTATCTACATATATTATGAAGATTTTAATGAAAAATCTGTTAGATTAAATGATTATGGCTTTAAAATGTGTTATTCTCTTACATTAATTAATAATGCCAAATTTATTATTTTTACATCATTCAATATTTAATTGCTGAAAAGCAAGCATTTTCCATCTTCTGTATATTACAATATTATCGGCAATTAAATATTGATTAGATAAATAATAAACTTCATAGGAATGTTTAAAGCTGCAACTGTAACATTATGTATTGTAATGTGTAAAAAAAATTATATCGACTTAATTTCATGCGTAAATTTTTAAACTACCCAAATAAATTGTTTAGCCATTAAAAAGGTTAGTCAGTTATTATAAATAGGTAAATAAAGTCAGTTATACGGCCAGGGAGCTAGTCAATTATTACAAAAAATAAAAACTGTAACACAAATTTTATCATTAAATATGAAACCTAATACATTTCTATTTTACTTCAGCAACATTAATCGCATATTTTAGAGAATAATTACTATGTCGTTGTTTAAATAAAATGCTGATTTTCATTCTGCACTACTGATTGTTTTAGCGAACGCTCAACGATTTCTTTTTGGAAGAGTCTACAAAACGTATTAAGGTAAGAACTATTTGATTAATCTTTAGAGAATCTCCTCCCTTTCAGTTATCATTTAAATCCTTATCATTATTTCTTTCCTTTAATATTTTTTTGTTTAAATTTGTATAGCTTTTATATAAAAATGCATATACTACTGCGTCCCCAAAAAAGGAACAATAATTTTTTTTTCAAAAACTCTTCATTTATTGTTTCAAATTTTTTTCATCGCCTTCAAAGTAATTCCCTCCGGACGCAATGCACTTATGCCAACTTTTTTTCCAATCCTCAATGCATGCTAAAAAGTCATCGGCAGGGATGGTCTTCAAAGGGCGCGGCGATTCATCGACTCTATCTCTTCAATGGACTCAAAATGGTGTCCCCGGAATGATTTTTTGAGTTTAAGGAATAGCCAGAAGTCGCACGGTGTGAATACGGGGGTTGTGGAACGATATCGGTTTCATTTTTGGCGAAAAGGTCACGAAAAATCAATGCAGTGTGAGCTGGCGCATTCAGCGTCTTCGATACCAATCGAGATTTGACGCGTTTGAGGCTCAAAATGGAATTGGCCGATCCTCTTGACATTCCAACATCATCAGTAAGGTCTCTAATTGTAAATCGACGGTTTGCGAGCACCAAATCTTTAATTTTTTGGACGTGAGATTCGTCGGTTGGGTGAAGATGCTTTCTGCAACATTCTATACGTTTCCGCAAACAAAATTGAATGCAAGTTCTTTGTTCAATACATTCAGACATTTCAAAAATCATCGGAATTAGTTTTAGCGTCTCACAAAGCCAAGTGTCACTCAAACACTAATGAATATTTTAACGTGAAATTTCCCACAAATATCAAGGACAGCGCCAGTAACCTAAAAAAGAAGAAAAAATTGAAATATCATAAGCGCCGCGAAATTTAAATTGAAATTTGGTCTTACATTTTGGGCACAGTAGTAAAGGAAAAAAAAAAGCTTCGATATCTTATTGATGTCTTTTAATTTCCAGGAATATTGCGAGAAAGGTGGAAATCAAGGAAGATGTGATAGGATGAGGGCGGGTGCTGTAAGTGAAAATATTTCTTATGAGAATTGTTTCTTTTTTTTAAACTGAAAAAGTTATTATAGTTTTTAATGAAGTTTGAAAAAGTTGAAAGAAATATAATATATAACATGTAACAGGCAAAAAAAAAATCTGGTTTTTGATTATTAACATAATTGTTTCATTATTTTGCGTATCTATGATTCTATTATGTGTTCTCTGCGTATGTTATTTGTGTTCCACTATCCTGTTTATTACTTAATTCTAAGTGCTTCATTTTGTTTTTGTTTTGTTAACTTTAAAATATATAGGCATTGTTTTTTAGAGTGTTGGTCAGCGATGTCCCGGACCAATTCCAAAGTTTCTTATTGGATAATTTATTTTTTTAATTTCTTTCACAAGCTATTCCTATTGGCTTATTTAAATTTTTTTCATGAGATTTTTTTTTTAGTAAATTTCTTTCACGTGATTTTTATTAAATTTCTGTCACGAGCGTTTTTATAAAATAGTTTGCTATTCAATTTTTTAAATTTTTTTTTATATTTCTTTCATGGGATTTTATAAAGTCGTTTGAAATTTGATAATAAAGAAAACATATTTTTTAAATTTCTCTCACGTGATTTTATAAAATCGTTTGGAATTCTATATATATATATTTTTTTATTTAATCTCTTTTCTTTTGTCAGTTTTAAATGAAAATTCATGAAACTAATTTATTGCTAGAATATGAGTTAATGATACATTTTATATCATTAACTAATTAAATTATGATTAACTAATAAAATTATTGTTATACGTGTTACTCTTACATTAAATCTAAATTTTATAGGTAACCTGTGTATCCGTCCAGGAAATTAATTATTTTTATTTTTCGTTATGATCTCTTTCGTATCTGAATGGCAAGGTATTTATCATTCTTAGACCGAGCTTGTCTTCTAAAAAAAAAAAAAACTTCAAAACTCCAGACTATACTTTTTGCAATGTAATGAACATTAATTTAATTGTATCGTATGTCTCTTTTTCTCTCAAAGTGGAGCACTTGAGGTACTGTTGAAATCTTTCTAATTGGTTGTGTCTTTGGATAGAATTAAGATTTGGTTATGTCCTTAGGATAATGACAGAGGAAATGACAAATAAATATTCAGGAAAGCCCAAAATTTATCTGTCGATAACCAGACAATACTATTAAAACTCTACTGAGTCTACTCATATGTTGCAAAACCCACAACGAGAAGCGAACCTCCATTCTTCGCATAATAGTACTATTCATGAGTATTATAGTAACTCTTTATTTAAAATAAAATGAAGAGAATTTATGCTGGCTTATTATGGTATTCACGATTAACTACTCCTTATGTCTCCATAAGCAGTTTAATATGTAAAGTGACATAAAAAACGTCCTATGAATCAATCACCTTAATACGTATTATGTTTGTAACAAGAGAAGCAATTAAGTATTTTTTCTTTATATTTAATTGTTATTTTTTTTAGTAATACCAGATTGTAAAACAGCACGTAACAGACTGTTCAACTGAACAACACATATTGTTTTTTTTCTAATGTAACTGGTAAACACTGTCCAGATGCCTTAAGGCAAGCGCTGCACAGATGTTACTCATTTACCACTACCCAGAAGGTGCGTATAGCTGGAAGATAAGCTACGGACGCGGAGTAACAATACCCCCGCAACGCTCATGTTAGATCGGGACCTACGGTTTAAAGTGGATTCTGAATCACTACAAACATCCATGGCACCGCCGGGACTCGAATCTGAAACATGTAGTACCGAACGCTAGCCACTCGGCCATTCAGGCCCTACAACAAATATTGTTCAATTTCAACTAGTATTTCATATGAAAAGTCAGTTGAGAATAATTTTTCAAGCAATCATATTACAAAAAAAAAAGGGAAATTATAACAACTATAGTTGAATTTAAGTAAAAATGGAATAATTTAAAATATCAAACTATATTTCGAATTCTTTATTAAAAATGTAAAATGTTTTTTTTAATGTCGTTATTTTTTTATTTCAGGCGTTGAATTAATGATTCATTCGAAATATTTATAATTACATATTTCTAATTTTTCAACCCAATTTCTTTCATCTGTTTTTGTATTCGTCCATTTTGTCGTAGTCATAAACGATAAAATAAATAAACGATTAAAAAAAACGATTTAAAATAAACGATTAAAAAATAACGATTTAAAATAAACGATTAGAAAATAAGATTTAAAATAAACGATTAAGTGATTTATTTAAATGATTCCTTTTCAATCATGTTCTTCGGAGCTCTTAGAGAGATATATCGCAGAAGGCAAGTGCGAAACTGTTGTCAACGAAGTTCCGAAGCCACCTATGGAACGATGAATAATTATTCATCAAATTTTATAATCCACAGAAAAGTGTATTTAACCAATAAAGGACAAGCATTTAGAACAGTTGGATTTCTTGTTTAAGATATGATTTCACTAAAATGAAATTTAAAATTTAGAAATCAGATTGAAATTAATAAATATTACATGAATTACCATTCAATACCAAGATAACTCATAAAATTATTAATATTTTAATTAAAAAGTCTAAAAAATATTACGTCAAAAGTGTGATAATTAAAACATTAAAACTTAATAAACAGGAAATTTTTCCAAAACTTACTTTACGTATTTAGTGTATAAAGTTGTTAATTTTTATCTTAATGTGATAGTCAATAACGATAACGATAGTCAATAACGATAACGAAGTTAAACTCACTAACTTCAATACAAGCTCAAAAGTTCCTAATGGAATAAAATAAGATTATGAAAAATGTTTCAAAAGATATAAAAATGAATCAGTAACAATAAAGTTGTATATGAAAATTATTTTTTTTATCTTACTTTTGACAGTAAATGTTTGAATGCATGTAAAATTTCAATTTCCTGCATGATTATGAAATACTTAGGGAGATCAATTTATTTTCTGTTTGATGTTTAATAATTTTTTATTTAAATATTAAATATCATTAAAGACCAATACAAAATATAATAAACATTTCATGAGATTAAAAAATTTATTTGTATTTCGTTAGTTTATATGTAATTTATATATTTCTAAGTGCACTGCAAAAAATACGCTATTAAAATTGAAACCTAACTATTCTGATATTTTCATCAAAAAGGCTTAGGTTAATTATTTATCAAAATTTTCTTTAATTCTTTTCAGAAATACGCAGAAAATAATAAATCGTAAAAATAGATAAAAGTTTGGTTTAAAATATATTATTCTCCTCAAGTAAGATTATTCTATTTCTAAATATTTAACATTTTATCATAAATAAGCATATTGCAATCAAATTAGTAAAATTTACTTATAATTAATATTGAAAATATAAATTATTTCATACAAAAATATGTTCTCATCCATTCACGAGTAATGAGTTCTAAATATTTGATAAAAATATGTATATTTTCGGAAGATGATGTAATTGACATCATGCACATTACATTCATTTAATCAGAAAATTTGAAAATGTTTTTAATCCATCAAATAAATGTACGCTTTCTTCGAAATAAAGACAAAATATTTTTATATTATATAAATAATTCTCATTTCCTTTAGAGGTCATTGTATGAGATTTAATCGTGTTATATATAATAAGATAATTATTATAAAAATTTTTAAAAAAAGAACATTTTAAGGAACATATTTAAAAGACTTCTGGCAATTAAATGTTTCGTTTAAGCATAATAAATGTACTTAATGAAGCAGAATTTCACAATGACGCAAGTTTTTTTAATTTTATAAATTTTTTGGAAAATTACGTTCTTGGACTAGCTCAGGGGTCTCCAAACTTTCCAGCCGTAGGGCCATACTGTTTACTCCAGTAAGTACCAAGGGCCAAAACCTTGGCCAAAAACCTTTTAATTTTTCTGCCCTTATCTATAATTTCTAGACTAGTCGTCGAGTACGCGTTCTGTGCGAGCATACGCTTGCTAAATTCGATGGTTCAATTACTGCAAACTATTGTCAGTGAAAAATCACAATTACATAAATCTCATTAGTATTTTTTTACAAGTGGATACCCTGCGGTTTCATTCGCGTTCATTTAGCTTTTCCGTTCCTGAGGGATTTTCAGGATAAAAATCCTATGTTTGATTCAGAATATATACATTTCAAACATCGATATACAGATGCAATACTCCTTACCCAGACATAACTAGCGAGGGTAACCGCTGGATGTTCACTAGTTTATAATGTTAGTGGGATTCATTTCAATTATTTATTAGTTGTTACGCTTAAGTTAAATTTTATGCGTATTATGCTTGTCATTAAGCTTTTCCTAGCAAGTAAATAAGACCGAGTTATCATTCTGTATTTTTTATACAACTTATTATGGCAACAATAAGCTATTCGCTGTCGCGGGCCGGATGAATGACACTGGCGGGCCGGATTTGGCCCGCGGGCCGTAGTGTGATGACCCCTGGACTACTCATTGTATTAACACACGTATCAAGGTCGATGACCAAAATTAGCTCAACTAGAATTTTTGGCAGGGAATTAGTCTTCTGTCACTATTTCTTGGTCTGCGCTTGTGATGTAATTTTTCAGTACAAATACCATATTATATCAAAAATTAACGATAATATTTGATAAAACGAAGTCTGGTTCCAGTGGACGTAATTACATTTACAAAGAAACTTAGATGGATATATGTAAAGTTCAGCACTGGGAAGTTGCCTGACCAAAACAACACATTTCAATAATTTCGAAATTTTTTTTCACTTTTAAAGATGAAATAAACAGGTAAAAGAGGTAAAAAATAGCTGCCTAAGCAGGGGCAATTGATAAATCCTTCATCCCCCACAAACCCAACAAAGCGACCACTCAGGCTATCTTCGTCAGGAGAACATAGTGGGTATGGGTTGGCCAACTAGTTCTCTAGATTTGAAAACTAATGGATTTGTCTGGAAAGCTCTAGGGAGTCATATTTTTGCACTTCATTTATCTTTATAACCCTTCAATGTCTTTGAACTTCCTTAATATAGCGATGGGATTTGCTAATAACAGAGTTTCTAATGATCATCATTTTCAGAATGAAGACATTTCTGTCGTATCTGAATGGGTATATGCAATCCGTCACACATAACTTAAATAATACTAATTTTTTGGTATCTTCCCATTTTGTGTATTTTCAGGCGCGTGAATAATCATTAAATTGCAATGTAGAATCGTCATAATCAAAAGTGTTCTGAATTTTCCTTAATTATCTTTATTATGAAGTAGGTAAAGTTCCAAAGCACGCTGAATAGCATTCTTGGGAAGCTCAATCATTTGATTGAAGCCCTTACACAAAAATAAATGCAAGGATTTATCAGGATTCGTAAAGAATAAACTTTGATAGTAGATTAGGTAAAATTGAAATATGAATATTGGTTAAAATGTTCATAAACAGTTAAAAAAGTTAAACAGGAAGTTGAGGAAAATGATTTTGAAGAATTCAACATATAAAAAAAAGAGGAATTGACAGAGTGAGATTTAAGAAAATGATGAAAGAGTGATTATCTTTTTTATTAACATGTAGTTTTTTTTTATTAGCATTAGCATGCAACATGTAAAAAAATGAGATGTTAAAATGTGTAAGTTATATCCCTTTAGCCTTGTTTCGTGGTCCGCAATTCTAAGAAATCCTGAAATATGGACACAATATGTTAAATTCAAAGTAATTACTACATAATTATAACATCATTATTATATATGAATTATAATTTGCCTATCACAAAATAAATATCAAGAAGAAAAGTTCTGAATATTAGTTTGGACGCTTGTGGAATGGCTCTTCTCTTTAGAATCAGAATTAAACTTACACTTTTTAAATATATATATACATAATTTAAATACTATCATACCACCGGTTACCATTATGTATATATAATGGTAAACGGTGCTGAAAAAATAGTGAAGGTATGTTTTTGTCGTAGAGATACGTCAAGGAAATAGGAAGGTAAATACGTCAAGGAGAGTAGGAATTAATAGGGAGTAAAGTCTAATTGTCATCCCAGCCTGGATACATTTTGTGTTCCATCTGCCCTTTATAGTAAAGAGCATTGCAAAGATAAAGCTATGCCTAAGAGTGTATGCTTGCGACAGTAGAGGACCATATTGTATTGTCTAATTAAGAATTATTTATTCAACATGGAAACCTTCAACTAACTATGATATAGAGCAGGTGTCTCCAAACTACTGTTCGCGGGCCAAATCCGGCCCACCAGTGTCATCAATCCGGCCCGCGACAGCAAATAGCTTATTGTTGCTGTAATAAGTTTAAAAAAAACGCAGAATGATAATATCGATATACATACATATGAGATACTCTTTACCCCAACATAACTACCCAGGGCAACCTCTGATGGGATCATTTCAATTATTTGTTTTGTCATCTTGTTGTCACGTAAATAAAACCATTTACGTGCACGTAAATGGTTTTATTTACAAGCAGGTAAAACGCAGACAACAAGCATGACAACTAACAAATAATTGAAATGAATCCCATTCAGATTATAAACTAATGAAACATCCCGAGGTGGCCCTGGGTAGTTATGTTGGGGTAAAGAGTATCGCATATGTATGCATATCGATATTCGGAATGTATATATCCTGAATCAATCATATGATTTTTATCCTGAAAATCCTTCAGGAACGGAAAAGCTAAATTAACGCGAATGACACTGCGAGTTATCCCCTTGTAAATGAGATTTGTGTAATTATATAGATATTGGCCAGAAAAATTAAAAGGGTTTTGCCCTTGGTACTTACTGGAGTAAACAGTATGGTCCTAAGGCTGGAAAGTTTGCCGACTCCTGATATAGAGTATGGGAAGTAAAAACTTTGACCCTCATCTCATAGCCTGCCCATAATAAGGAGTGAGACATACCAATAACGGATGAGAGGCGTTTTCTAGACGAAAATGCTGACCAATTATCCAGGTGGAACGATAGATTAAAAATGAAAAGAATAAATTTCGAGATGATATTCGAAAATCGAGAGAGAAGATGAAGGATGACTCTTTGAGAAGGAAGGATGTCTCGCTTGGACGATTAGTCTACAGAAAAAAACAAGATTTCCTCACAATTATCACCATAGATCTGAGAACTATTCAAGCCGAGCTCAAAAGCACCTTGATGACAAAGATATGAAAAAATGGCGAAGAAGATACAACTTTATCAAAATCTGTGGATTTTCAAGTTTTTAGGAGCTATTGAAGGAATGTCAACTTTATTATTTATTTATCAATACAACAGAAGATGGAAAATCTATTGTTTCTCTAAATTTATATCAGACTCTGATAGCAGGAACATATTAAAGAAGTGATGATAAGGCTAATAAGATCAAAAGACCATATAAAGTAAGATTGAAAATGAAGTATATTCGTAGTACTAACTAGTCTATTCCATAAATATTACAATATTTCTTCTACTCTTACGATAACTCTCAAAATAACCCTAAACCTATTACCCATAAACAAACTATTAAATATTTTTAACCTGGTAAATATGCATACTTTGTTATTAAGCAGAAATGTTATTGAAAGTTTTTTCTGAAGAGTCTCCATATGAGCACGACAATTCAACATACAAAAATTTAACTAATTGAACTGGACTTTTTAATTGTACAACTGAAATGATTTAAAAATTAAATTCTCTCTACCCTTTTTCACACAGGAACTTTTTAGCACACTTAATGTGGACGAGTTGTACAAAAATATCGAAAAGGTGAAGTAATCAACTCATGTTGAAGATTATTCCCGAAGAACTTAACGGTACGCTACTAATCATGCAACATTTTTAATTATACTATATTCAATTGCAACGCCTTCCAGAAATCTCTAGTGGGATACTCGAATTAGAACTAACTAGAGATGAAAAATTAAAGAAAAACTGCCAGTATGCTAAGTACAGCATCCAGCAGTACAGAAGTACACTGAAAGTATCACATCCTGCAGAAGTTGTCCAGCTTTCCGGAAACAACAAACAAGAGTAGGATAAAAGACAGGTTTGGATCTTTTTTCCCCGCTTAAATTCCACCTTCTTTGCCTAAACTATCAATTTAATCAAGAATTTTACTCAAATGGTAAAGAAAAAAAAACAAGAACATTCATATCTTACCACCAACAGCAACAACATAAATTTGATATTATAGCCACTTCTCTACTAAAAAAAAACTATACAAATTCAAGTTAGATTTTAAAAAGATACCAATCTCACAAATTCAAAAATCAGACAAACTTCTAGAAAATATTGGACTCTTTTCACGCGCATTCGTGAATTGTTATTGACTCCTCTTGAATTATCTTTTTCTGTTTACACTGCAACAATTCATCACAACGTTTTAGATCTATTTTTTGAAATAAACCAATTAAATTGCTCAAAAAATAAAAATAGGATTGCTGCAATTCTACAAATTTAATATTTCTTATGATGTATTACAAATTATGATGTCAGCGTTTTAGAGAAATTAATATGGATTTCATTTATTTAAAAGTATGGTCTGAAAATGTAACTTTAGTTTCATTAGTAACAAAAGAATTGAAACCGATTAAGTTATTCATTTAAATAATTGGTCATAGAAAGTATTTATTGAGAAGTGTATGCGTGTAGCGTTTCCTAGGTGTCGAATCCATCAACAAGAGATAGTATGCAATAACCACATATTATAAAAAGGCTTGTTTCATCCGGTGTAAAACACTTTTTCTCTCTATATGCGTACTACATTTCTTACATGTTTGATGTCAAAATTGACGGAGTTCTAACAGAAATAATAGGGATTAATCACATTCTAATAGCATTCATTATGAAAACTATTATGTTCTTATATTTTCTGTGCGGTTTACATTCTAACAAGCAAAGAAGAATATTAACTATTGCCGTTGCCGCTTTCTTTCATTTAATGTGTTTCCAGATCATAGCCACTGTGATTTTCTTCAGTCAAGAATTTACCTGGAGAATGGGTCTTTTGATTGCTGTTAGATTAATTCCAATTTTTTATTGGTGGTTAGTTTATTCGAGGATGAACAACATATTTAATTTAATTAAGATGCTGGAATTCTTTGCGAGAAAACGTGATTTGATGAGATTTTCAAGATATTCCAAAATGATAGTAGTTTCTGCAATTTCATTAATTTTTCTGCTTCCTTTTATAAAAACAGTATGCTATGTAGTGATTTCTGATACATCTTTGGCAAATTTCGAAGGAATTTCTTCATTCGTAGAACTGAAGCAAGCTGTGTATTATTTTTTTAATGAGTTTGCTCTAACCTATGTTCAACTTCTCCCTAATACAGTAATTATCTTCTACGTTTTTTATTGTTGCACTTTGTCAATATGCCTAGGCAGTAAAAATGTATTGAATTCAGATGGGTATCAAATTTATGAAGTCATGCTTCGAATCTTTAGGAGATTAGAAAATACATTTTCATTGCCCGTGTTTATTATATTCATTTTAAATATTTGTAACTATCTCAAAGTAATTTATGTAATGTTTAAAGGAAACGGAACTGAAAATTATACTAGTTTTTTAGAAATGGGAATTGGTATTATGATAACATCTGCCATGACTTTTTCTGCAGAAAACGTTCAGCTAAAAGCCAATAAAATTCGTGTGTCATTTTTGGCTTCAAAACGTTACAAGTATTCAGCATATGTTAATGGAAAATGGATAAAACTGTTCGAAGATCGTAATGTTCTGTCATTAACTGCTTGGAAGATGTTTACCATTCGGAGATCCATACTTCTTTCTTTGATTGCTTGGCCTTTTGTTTATGGACTAATACTGGTGAATTTCCTTTAAAAATTAAATTATATCCATAAATAACGTGTAAAATGATGGTCGAAAATTTAAATTTTATTCACGTTTAGTTTCTCCAACAGTGTCAAAATAAATTCAGCTGAACATTAATGACAAAATAAATCGTAATTGTACTCTATTATTCCATCTAAAGAACTGAATTAAATGAGTGAAATTATTAGTAAATTGGGGTCGAATGAGTTAGTCTTGAACTTGTCTTATATGTTACCATGCCGATGTTATGTCAAAAAACGGTTTGGAATAAATTGAACTTAAAATTATATTCTGCAGCATATATGACGATAGTAGAAAAAAATGTTACTACAAATAAGAAGCAAAGGATGTTTTTAATTTCAAAGTTTGCGCTTGATTAAAAATTTAATTAAAATCCGGTCAATTTAATGAGTTTGTAATATTTTTGGAGGCTTTGAGGACAGAAAATGGATATGAAATAATGGATGCATAGTATAGCTTGATTTTTAGTCCTGGAGATACGATTGCTGCTGATGTGATAACAGCGTTGCAGATATGACTTTATACTATGCTTTATACTAGTGCTTTCCCTATTTTACAATTGGGAAAGCAGATATTCATTGCAGATATGACTTTATACTTTTTATATGAAGTAGGGAATGCGCATGCGCAATTAAATTTGTGCTGTTTAGACTACAAATTTTGTGGCGTTTTTAGTATTAAAAAGTCTATACATTTTAGCATATCAGCATGAGTTTCAGATATTCTGTAATTTTATGACAACTTTATGGTGACTGAGTTTTAATAATTTGTCTCTATTTCGTAATTTAGTATATTCAATCTTCACTATTTGGCAATTGAATTGTAATGCATCGATTACAAAACAAATAGCAAAAGCTTAAATCCATAAATCGATGGAAAATTTTATAGATTTGTTTTTGGTTATTTTCTCAATCATTTTGTCCTTTGGCAATTAAATTTTAATTTGAATTCTTTAAGGCCTACCGTCTATTTATAGAAAGTTTTACCATTTCAATGCAGAATATTTATTCTAATCAAATTACATATCTTCACACAGCACATATACGAAAAGCTACTAAAGAGATTCAATGAGTTTAGGGCCAACGTTTTCTGAAAAAGTTTTTAGACATCTACATTAGTTTAAGATTTTCTTTTTATAATTTATATCAATGTGAAAAATTTCGCTGGTATCAATTACCCATGATTAACATTTTCACCATTTTTTCAATTGAAGTGCAGTTCATCTATTACATAACAGATAACAGTCAATAAATCAAAGAAAAATTATATAGATTTTTTTGATAATTTTCTCTATGTTTTTGTTCATTAATAATTAAATTTTAATTTGAAGTTCTTCAACGTTAACTATCTGTAAATTGAAAGTCCATGTATAATATTTATTCTTATCAAATTGCATATACACGAAAGAGATTCTTCGCACGAAATTCTTTGCACAAATTGCACGAAAGAGGTTCTATTAGTTTAAGAGCAACATTTTTTGAACAAGTTTTTAGACATCTTCGTTTTTAGACGTATTAATTCCTTGCAGATTTTTTTTTTTAATAATTGATATCAATATAAAAATTTCGTTTGTATGTATCGCCCATGATTAGCATTTTCGAAGAAAAGAAATTTACATTAAATTTAATGAAAATTCCTTTAAAATGTTTTAAATAGTAAATATATCATATCAATTAATACAGTTTTATAGTTACAAAACTAAAAAATTATTTTTTAAAATCAGGCATTTGTTTTATTTCCATCAAATAAAAGTAGTTTTATATTTTGGTTATTGGTTTATTTTTACTTAAAGAAATAACCTAGAAAAAGTAACTACATAAATATTACATATTTTAATATAAATGTCTTGAAAATATTTACTTAAATATATTTTGTTTTTTTAAGTTAGATATGAATTTTATATCTATTAGATAAATTTTTGCCAAATTAACATGCTGTATTCTTCAAAAGTGACCAGTGACTTTTATTCTTGTCAAAAAAAAAAAAATATCCCCTATTTAAAAAAAAATTTTTTTATTTGCAAGCATGCTTGTATTTTAACAACAAAATGTATTCATTTTTAACAATAAAATAATATTGTAAAAAAGGCAATAAAGATTCATTTATTTTTTTGTTTTTGTTCTTAATGAATATTGCGACTTGTCACATTTACAGGCATTTAAAAAAAATGTTTTTAGATGTTTTAAATATAATAAGAATTTATAAGTGATTCTTTAATGATGAATTCATAAATATCAATATCAAAATACTTTATAAATTGCAGATTTTTTCACAAAAAATCAAACTTTAAGCAAAAAAATTATGCAAAGACATATTTTTAAAAAAAGAAGAAATTTCATCTTTTAAGTTATAACTACAAAAATTTATCATTGCCCCAAATAATTCTATATTTTACATTTCATAAACATATGCACTCTCAACATTAACTACAAGGCAAATTTACAAAATAGACATTTAAGTCATACAGAATTTCTAAATTGTGAATGTCTGAAAGGATTTGACGATACAAAATTTGTTTTAGATATCAGTTGGAAATAAATATTAATTCCAAATTAAGAATCTGTAAACTACCCGGTTTTTTTTCTGAACTAAATACATAAAATACTATAAGTACAAGCAAAACCTATAAATGAAAGCAACGTGCAATTTAATAATTGTGTGGATACAGCAATGAAAATTCTTTCAGAATGTTAAATTTGGTCTAATTAAAATAATTTATTATAGTTCTTGGGAAATTAAATAATTTTTTTTCCAAATAATTAATTTGCCATTTGTATTAAACAAATTTAATTATTTTATTTTCACATTTTAATCATTATTAACAAATTTGTAATTAAGATATGAATATCAATATTTCATCTAAATTAATTTTCTGTCATCTTCTTTTTCCCTATTAACTAGTAAATCTAATTTAAAAGGCATTATTATGAAACTTTGTCATTTTTAATGTTTATTTTTAAAATTTATTTTGTTATATATAAAAAAAATACAGTTGACAAATATTTATATAGTTTTCAACTTGTAAGAATTTTAACTGAAGTATATTAATAACTGAAGAATGGTACAATTTCCAAAAAATTTAAAAAAATTAACAATAATTAAAAATATAGCAAAATTCTTATTTGAAAAATGAAAGAAAAACCAAATCTCTCGTAACACACATAGTATGACCATTAACTGCAATGACAGGACACACTGTCGACTCCCACTTTATTATAAAGCATATACGTACTGAAATGTACACTTGAAACAACGGTGTACAACGAAATAGGAATAGAGCGACAATCAGCAGATGTATATTTGCATGACAAATGAAACGATCACAATTTCAGTGGAAAAGAATGTTTATTACGCTGTAACTATCACAGAACAGAAGCGTTTTCTATAATATCCTGACTATAATAAACAGAACTAATGTTTGATGGTAACATATATATATATATACACTCAAGAGCCAAAACATTATGACCACCTGTCAATAACGAATTGGCCCACCTTTGGCCCGCAACACAGCTTCAACCCGCCTTGGCATGGATACCACAAGTCCTTGGTAGATGGCCGGAAAACCAGATGTTTAAGCAACGGTCACGCAAATCCGAGATATTGCGAATTGGTGGTCTTTGAACTCTGAGCTGCCGTCCCAGGACATTCCAAATGTGTTCTATAGGATTGAGATCCGGTCAGTTAGGCGGCCAGGACATTAACTGGAATTCAGCATCATGTTCCTGGAACCACCCCAACACAATTTTAGCCTTGTGACAAGGGGCGTTGTCCTGTTGGAACATTCCATTTCCAGCTGGAAAAACAGAGGGCATGTAAGGGTGCAGCTGGTCCGAAATGATGTTCAGGTACTCTGTAGCATTCATGGTCTGCTCTACCACAACCACGGATCCCAGAGATGCCCAACAGAACGTCTCCCAAAACATAATACCGCCACTACCGGCCTGTGTAGGACCTACTGTACATTGAGGGAGCAACTGTTCGCCTGGAAGACGGCGTATCCTGACACGGCCATCGGCGTGATGAATGACAAACCGTGATTCATCTGACCAGGCAACTATCTCCCACTGATCCATGGACCAGTCACGATGTTCCCGGGCCCGGCGCAGGCGCAGTTGGCGATGACGCTTGGTCAGCAAAGGCACACGAGTGGGACGTTTGCTGCGTAGCCCCATATCCCACAGTGTCCGCTGAACAGTGTGCTCCGATACTATTCTACTTGGCCCTGCATTGTATTGGGCTGTCAGCTGAGCCACTGTCTGGCTCCGGTTTTGCTTCACCATGCGAGACAGTCTCCGACGACCTTTTTCTTTGATAGCGTGTGGACGTCCAACACCATGTCGTTTACTGCTGGTTTCACCGTCATTCATCCACTTTGCATAAGTAATAATAACTGTAGATCGCAAACAAGCCACGAGTCGTGCAGTTTCGGAAATACTTGTTCCGAGCCTTCGGCCATTACAATCAGCCCTCAATCAAAGTGGCTTAGATCCACAGCATTTCCCATCACACACAGAAGTAAATGAATGAAGGATTCTTCAGACTCTCCAGCAACAGTTAAATACCACTTCCACCTCATCACGTGCCTTCCACGTCATCCAGGCGAGTTCATTGCAAAAAGTAGGGGTGGTCATAATGTTTTAGCTCTTGAGTGTCTATATATATATATATATATATATATATATATGATAGAACTGAACAAGCACGATTTGTATATATATATTTATCTACATCAAAAAAAATTTATATTTTTCTTATCTTACTTATAGATTTCATTTTTTTTATTTTAAGGTACACGAACACCTTCGGAGGAATTTTTTTGCTATTAAATACAAATTATTAACTATAAATTATAAAATATAAAATATAAAATTATAAAATATAAATTAATACAAACGTTTCAAATTGGGAATACTATAAAAGGGGATGGGAATGCCTCACAAGCTGATGAGAATGCCGTAGAAGCATCCAACAAGATGAGGGTTGGATTTAAAACATTTTAGACGGTCGTATTGATGTCTGGAAGAAATGTGTTCTTTTGTTAGTGGCCTACAGAATATACATACAGGACGTGTCAGTAGCATAGAACATTGCAATTCGCAGAAGGATTTTCCTTAGTGCTGTATGTCGATCGAAGCATACTCGGCAAAGAATTACGCTCTCTCCGCGCTCATGCCCAAGTGATTCTATATCATTACGTGTTTGAGACTTTAAATTTGAATACATGAAACTTCACCATGCGTTGTTGGACAGTGTTCAAACCTCACTTCCTTGAACGTGCATGGCAACGCTGTAGACCCGGTTCATTTGGAGGGTATGTGGCACATCTACGACGCACAAGCAATGAATGCGAGCAGTGCCATATGCCCCAAATGTTACACAGGATCTGATTTAAGGTGTACTCCGAGATGCACAATTACACCAGCACCTCATTTTGTCCATACTAATTGCACTATATTTTGTATCTCCGCACTCATTTGTGTGTTTCCTCAGACCATGTAACATTAAATACTCACGCTTATAAGGTTGTCGCCATCGTAAAAACTTGCATTGTCTGACGAAAATTATTGCTTAAAGTGTGTATTATCATTTATTAAAATGTTACTCATGAATTCTGAATTACTTTTTATGGTTTTAAATTTTCCATGTACATTATTAGTATCACAAAAGAGAAGATATTATAATAGGAATAAAGCCAAAATAAAATTATAACTTTTTTTTTCAATCTTTATTAAAATTAACAAATGTGCTTATTTAGGCACAATATTAAAATAAATCATAAGCAAATGAAACATATAAGATTACAATTACAAACAACTCTTAAGCATATTAATGAAAATTATTAAATAAACCTCCAAACATTTTCTTAATTAATTTGCGTTTTTATTTTAAATTTTTAAAAATTATATAATTTTTCATTCCACTGCTTAATTTATTTTTTTCTTACTTCCATGTGAAATTCCAACATGCTGATGATGTTGGAATTTCAAATGGAATTTGGAATTTCTCTAATTGTAAATCGGTGGTTTGCAGTCACCAAATCTTTAACTTTTTGGACGTGAATTTTGTCAGTTGAAGTTGAGGGTCGACCCGAGGGTTCTTCGCCTTCAACGTGTTCTCTGCCTTCTTTGAACTGTTTATACCAATTCTAAACATTTCTTTCCGATGTAGGAATGCTCACCGAATGCCTTCTGCAACATTCTATACGTTTCCGCACACAAAATTGAATGCAAGTTCTTTGCTCAATTAATTCAGCCATTTAAAAAATCACCGGAATCAGTTTTAGCGTATCACAAAGCCAAGCGTAACTCAAACACTAATAAATATTTTGAAGTCAAATTTCCCACAGATGTCAAGGACAATGCCAGCAACCTAAAAAAGAAAAAAAATTGAAATTCTATAAGCCCCGGGAATTTTAAATCGAAAATGGGTCTTACTTTTTGGACACAGTAGAAGATTTATTAAATATAGATATTCTATAATCAATATTTTAATCCTATTAAAAAGAATAAAATTATTTATTATATTAATTTTGGGATAGTCAGCAACCTATTTTCGACATCATGTTTATTTTTAACATGTTCAAAATCCAATAAATTGAGTAGAATCATGAAAGTTGTCACAAATGAAACTCCAAGGAAAAAGACAATATTTAGCTAAAAATTGTTTCCAAAAATAATGTTTTTTGAAAAGCAAAATCGTATATGAAGTACAGTTCTGTACTGTATTTTTTCATAAGCAAATAAATACATTCAGAACAAAGAAACCTTCAGAAATGTAATTAAAATCATTCAATTTACAAACAATGAAATCTGTAATTCTCATGTATTTCCTATGGGTTTATAGTTTGACAAGCCAAAGCGAATATTTCATTCACATGTTGTTACTTTTAAATTTAATTTGTTTCAAAATCATAAGCTTTCAGTATAATTTGATTCGGCAACTACATTGTCGTATTAGGCGAAGTGGTGAATGATGCAATTTAATTTTTTTTTTTTTTTAAAAACTCTCATCGAAAATCATTAGTTCATACAAAAAAAAAGACTTTCCAAGAATTTAATGGTTTTAGTTATTCATTTAAACAGCATCTTTTTATAACCATTGATTTCTTTCTATTTGTGTGCGTAGATTGTCTCCTAGGTTGCAAATCAATGACTAAGGTTTAATGCAGAATGCTATAAAATATAAAAAGACGTGCAACTAAATTTGCTAAAACGTGCTAAAAGATGTACAACTAAATTTGCTAATAACTGCCATAAAAGTTTCTGCTGATATATCGTTGAAATAATAATAAAGCAAAACGTTATTTTCATATTTCATTTCCAAAATAAATGGGAAAAGATAAACAATTAAATTGTAAGTAGATGAAATAGTATACATGGTAAATGGTAAATGGTATAATAATATAAGTTTATTTTGTTAGATATCATACAGATATGGTAATGGATTGAATTTACTATATGTTATATTCTGCGTTATATGCGAGGCAGTATAAAACAGAAATTGAATCAAAAAGGAATAAAGGAATATGTCACATGATTGAAGTTGTTTCTTGGTCATATACGGAAAAGAGCAAGAAATATTTGTTTTTTTAGTACCTACTTAATGGATATGAGTAGTATATAGTATAACTCAATATTTAATTATGTAGACAGAAGTTAATAATTAATGATAAAGTAAAATTTAAAAAGCTTCGCCATTTCCGAAGATGCAAAAAGGAAATGAATTTGTTGAATTAAACCACAAATTTTCCAGTGTTATTTGTATTAATCTGCACTCTTCTAGATGTCAGTATGGGTTTTCACATATGTAATATTTTTATTGCAACTTCCTATCCATTGATTTTTAGTAATTAATTATATTTCTTTAATTAATAAGTAATTAATGGAATTAATTTTATTTATTCTTAATTTTTAATCTTCATTCTACTTAGCAAAAATTTAGCAATTTCAATGTTCCTCTTTCGCCACAAAACAAATATTAAGCTCAAGAACAAGAAGAAAACTTCGCATACCATTGAAAAATTGTATAGATTTTTTCGTAAGTTCATCAGTTTGCTTTGTTAACTAGGGAATAGGAATTAAGTTCGTTATATTTAAAGTTTATTTTGTTCGATATCATGCAGATATGGCAGTGGATTGAATTGACCTTATGTTATATTCTGCGTTTTATGCAAGGCCGTATAAAACAAAAATTGCATCAAATAAGAGTAAAGGAATAAGTCACAAGATTGTCACGTGATCATATGTGGAAAATATCAGGAAATATTTGTTTTTTTTAATACATACTTAGCAAGAATGTATTAATTATGAGTAACATATAGTATAACTTAATATTTAACGCCGTAGACAGAAGTTATCCCTCAATGCAAAGTAAAATTTCCAAAGCTAGGCAATTTTCGTAGATGCACGAGAAAATTTATTTGATCAATTAATACCATATATTTGTTAGTATTTTTTGGACAAATTTTCAATCTTCTGGATGTCAGCATGGGATTTCGCATATGTAATACTTTTAATGCAACTTCTATCCAGTGAGTTTTAGTAATTAATCATATTTCCATAATTTCATTCTACTTTACACGATTTTAGCAATTTCAATATTCGTCCTCCATCAGAAAACAAATATTAAGTTCAAGAACAAAGAAGATAACTTCGTATACCAATGAAACATTATATAAATCTTTCGTTAAGTTTATCAGTTTATTTTGTTAAATATGGGATATAATTTAATAATTTCAGGTAAAATAAAAAGGATCACCATTCTATAATAGTAATGCACTCTTTTCCATACTGCAGAATTAAAACAAAACAAAACAAAAACACGAGAAATTTGATGGAATTTTCGGCATTCATCTCTTTTTTTTTTTTTTTTTTTTTAATTTAAGAATTTTTTTACATATTTCTGTCGATCTAAAGGAATTTGTTTGACTTTATTCATCAAGTATCCGTCGATAAAATTCTCAAAGAAAAAGCATCCATGAAAAATTCCGAGTTGTAATGAATGGGATGCGATATTTTACAATGTTTTAATAATATGTTTATATTATGTTAATGAAATAAAATATTTAGTAATGTAACTAGTTATTAATAATTAGAATAAAAAATTCTTTTTTTTTTTCATCGTATAGAGAAATTTTAATTCGTTATGTATTCACATTCTAAAAAAATACTTAAGTAATGAAGAAAAAAAATTATAAATTCCAAAACATAAAAATATTTAATTTTTTCACATGTTTTTTCAAAATGTTATCATAAGACGTTTTTAGTTTGTAAGTTATAAATAACATGATACTTTTTCTATATATATGTTCTTCAAAGTACGTACTAGTGATTATCAATTTTCTTCACAAAAATTTAAGGCCACTTCAGTCAAATAAAAATATTTTCACTTTTTACCATAGCTTCTACTTAACAGTTGTGTTTATTATTTATTTCTTTTAGTACGAAGATATCACTCACAAACACACATACATAGACAGATGCACACGCACACATTTGTTGTTTGCAAACATCATTTAACTTTAAAATATTTTAGTTCAAAAAATATTTTTTTTCTTTTTTACAAAACTTTTTTTCTCTAAATTTCTTTGCAATGCTTTTCCTTAGTTGAGTTTGCCAACCTAAAACTTTTGTAGTTTCACTGAAGCTGTAAACACTAGGTCCTATTTGCTAGATGATGAATAAACACAAACAATAAACATATGAATCATAAAGTGAAATCCGAGTGAGTAGAGAAATATGATATGATTTAGCAATCTTTGATCAAATAAATTGAAAACATAACGTAACAATAAAAATAATTTTTTTTATCATTTATATACATAAAACTTACACACAAAGATAAATAACGCACACACACACGCCTTTTGCAATATAAATATAATCTTCAATATTGCATATATTTTGTATTATTTGTTTTTCTTTTTTATTTTCATCTCATAAAGAATTAAGTGCATCATGCATCATGGCATAGAATATTAAGATTAAGCTTGTTTTTAAAATTTATTCATTATATTTAAAAGCAATTTTCTTGATTGTTATTGATTATTAAGACAGTCATTGATTCTTATGTAAAGCGTATCCTTGGTAGCCGATTGAATGCAATCAAAGAGGAAAAATTAGATTTTTCAAATTTGATGCCATTTGATTTCACGTTTTGACAATATAAGTTGAAATACGACAGATTCAATATTCACTAAATACACATGCCGAAACTACAGGAATTGCACTTAAAAGCGAAACTGTTTGACAAAATGGAAATGAAATATATCCTAAAACCGATCGTTTTATTGTTCTTAATATGTGGCATTGATATCAAACCAAAAAACAGAGGATGTTCCGTATTACGTGCGTTTATTTTCAATGCTATTGTGTTGGTAATCACATCTTTAAAGTTTTATTGTTTGATAATCAAGAATTTTCATTGGTTTTCCATTGTAAACATAGCAACTACTTTGGGTCATTGGACGATGTGGTGGATGATGCAATCAAAGAAAAAGGAAATTCTAACTCTCATCGAAAATCTGGAATCCTTACAAGGCGAAATTGCTCCTGTAGATCGTCAAAGACTTTCAAAAATAGCAAAAATAGCCAGTTATTTTGTTGTATTGTTAAGTTGCTTCTATCCATCATTGTGGGTAATTGGTCATATATTATTCAATCAGTCTCGCTGTCCTTTTGATTCACAGAATTTAGATATGAAAAGCACGATAATTCCAAAAATTGCTTATGAATATGGATCTGCGTACGTCAATCATTACGTATATTTCACATTCACTACCTTTTACCTCTTAATATGCCTTATCGTTGCTAATAGCTTAAACGACAAAAAACGCCACAGAATCCAAGCTTTCAGATTGTACAAAAACGTACTGAAAATGTTTGAAGACATCGAAGATACTCTTTCGCCATTTATGCTTTTCCTGTTCGCACGAATGTTAGCTGTGTTTTTTTTATTTATATATCAGATGCTTTATGCCGTAAGACTTCGAAACTGGCCTTTGATAAACATGAGCATTCCGTACTTTTTCATTAATGCAGTGCTCATGATAATTATTGTCTTATCTACTGATCGTGTTCAAAAAAAGACGGACAAATTTCGATTGTCTCTTTATCAGTACATAGAACTTAATTCAATATTGAATGGTGAGCACTTGAGAATCCTTGAAGACTGGAGACATTTAAAATTGACAGCGTGGGGTGTGTTTGCTATTAAAAAATCTGTAATCTTGGCGACAGGGGCATGGCTCTTCACATATTCAATTGCCTTTTTGCAATTTCCTTCTTAATATTTAGACATTTTTTTAAAGTTTATCTAATGAACTGAACTGTTCTAATATGTAGCTTGGTATGTTTTCTTATAGCTTGTTCGCAATATTTGCTTCATTAGGTTATTTGTTTAATTTATTTTACTCCTTTATTTTATATATATAGTCTGACATCCGCTATGACGGGAATATACAAAATTGAACATTCTTACTAGAATGCAGAAACGCATTATTTATTACTTAAATGTATTTAGTAATAGAATGAATACAATAAATAAAAAGCTTTTAGCAATTTCTGCTGACATGAAATCCAGCTAATAAAGGTTTTAAAGGATTTGTGGGCAATGCCGTATATGCTGGGCAAGATGTGAATGTACCTTCTAGCACTGGGGTCTCCAAACTACGGCGCGCGGGCCAAACCCGGCCAGCCAGTGTCATACATCCGGCGCGCGACAGCGAATAGCTCATTGTTGCTGTAATAAGCTGGATAAAAAAAACACAGAATGATAATAACTTGGTTTTATTTACTTGCTTGGTAAAGCTTAATGGCAAGCAAAATACGCAGAAAATTTAACTTAAGCATAATAACTAACAGATAATTGAATTGAATCCCACTAACATTATAAACTAGTGAACATCCCGCGGTTACCCTTGGTAGTTATGTCTGGGTAAAGAGTATTGCATATGTATATCGATGTTTGAAATGTATATATCATGAATCAGACATATGATTTTTATCCTGAAAATCCCTCAGGAACGGAAAATCTAAATTAACTCGAATGAAACCGCGGGATATCCACTTGTAAAAAAATACTAATGAGATTTATGTAATTATATAGATAATGACAGAAAAATTAAAACGGATTTTATCCTTGGTACTAAGTAAGCAGTATGGCTCTAAGGCTGGAAAGTTTGGAGACACCTGTTCTAGCACATAAAATTTGTTTAAGGAACTTACCACTATAGTACGTTGTTTTAAAGAAAAGTGTGAAATATTAATTAAAATCCTCCCAACAAATACATGCAAATATAACACCGAGAAACATCTTAAGGAAATTAATTTCAAGATGAACAACATCGAACATGTCAAATGATTCTGCACTAAACAGTTATTACCCATCTACTTTATGGAACCATGCAGAACATCAAATGATGTTAATAAACTCAAATATATTTTTGCATGTTGGACAAGAACCGCATGAAAGAAGCAGAAAAATATTCTGAAACTTTATAAATAGCTATATTAGCTATAGTTTGTGACTCATTTAAAGAAATTCTTTTATGTGGTAAAAAAAGGACAGCATAAAAATAAGTTCTATACTGAAAACATGCAAATTAAAAACTCATCATGTAGATAGAAATTAGTTTTCTAAACAATAAAAAAATTGTATTTACATACCGGAAAATTTTTAAATGTTTTATTTGCTTATAAAGATTACAATATCTGTTTTTAAAACCATTCATCGCAGTCAAGTACGCAGATTAGCTTGTGGAGAACTGATCCAAAATCCCTTTTATCTCTTGAAGAATGCGAACTAATAAAATTTCTTGGTAATACAATAAAATATTATAGCTTGAGCCATCGGTTGGATTTTCTAATTTACATGTTATTTTAATAGCAATTTGTTGCTTTATTTTTTAATTATATTCTTAAATTAATTTTTATTCATAATATGCATTTGATGGAATTTTTTTTAAGTTACATAAAAGTTTTTTTAAGTTACAAAACAAATTACATAAAAAAATATGGATAAAAACCGTATAAAAACATGTTTGAATATACTTTTAATATCTGATTAATTTTCCTTCTTTCAATCCGAATTTTTTTTTAAGCCACATATTGTCACTTTAACGCCAAAATATATCATTATTTTGGCAGATATCTTTTCCTAAATAGCTTTTATGACAAATTTAATCGCTTTATTTCCAAATTATTATGCGGAATTAGGTTTTGCTAACTCACAAAAATGTATCATTTAGACAAACACAATAATCGCTGTTATGATAAAGTTACGCCAAAATTATTCGCTAATACAACAATTTTTATTATTATTATTATTATGTCAAAAAATATATCATGTTGCTTACGATGCCGAATGATGAAAAAAAAATTATTTAAAGTGGAAAAAAAAAGGAAACGAAGAATAACTTGCATTTTATTCTGATATATCCTTTGTTGGAGGCGGAAACGATCTTTTTATTGTCTTACTAAGACCTGTCTGTACCTATCCATGTCAAATGAATGAAGAAAACAAAAATAACAACATCAGAAAACCACAGAAAAATTTAAAACGTTCAAACAGCCTTTTTCTTCTGTAAACTAACGTTCTAAAATTAAAAATTTACATTCGCTCGCGTAAATTCAAACAACGGTTGCCACGAAACCTTAACTATTCCAACAGCATTAAAAAGAAACATTCGAAGTTTTTGCCGTGAACTGACGTTCTAAAAATTAAAAATAACATTTTTTTGAACGAATTCAAATAATGGTTGTTATAAAACCTTAATTATTTAACAGCTTTAAAAAGAAAATAATTATTTGATAATAAAATATAAATTAAAAAATTGTTTTTCTTGTTTGTTTCGTATTTTCATGAGTGGCTACATCATAAAAAATTTTTATTTTCTGTATCATCTATTGTAAACACACGTTATCAGAAGAATTTCAAAATAATCAATAATTTATCGGAATTACTATTTAAAAGAATATATATTTGTGTTCTTTATTTACTATAACTAAAAAATTCTGCAAGCAACTATCAAAGTAGAAATAAATAGTCATTATGTTGTTTGGGTAAAGAAGAAGTTAAGAATTTCTCTAGAGATTGGCGATTTCCTCAGGGATACAGTATTCCAACTTTTTAGATTCTTTTGCCTGACTAAACGTTAAAGTACAATATTACACTAGTAACTATTTACTATAATTTATCACTTTACTATAACACTCAATAGATATTAGAAATGAGGAAATCTCAAAAATTAATTTTAGAGCAAACCGCTATCAATATTTCAGTTTTGCACGTTTTGCATGTTCTCTCATCAATTGTAATTTATATCTTAAAATCAATTTTCTGTTTATTCTATAAGTGTTCATCATAAAAACTTGCATCTAGTGTTTTAGATAACCAAATTAAACTGTTCTAAAAAAAAAAAAATAATTGCTGTAATTCTACATATTTCATGTTTCTTAATTGAAATAATTATCAGGACGGCGATTTAGATAAAAGAAAAATGCTTTCATCGATTTTGAAGTTTAGTCCGAAAATATACCTTTAAATTAATTAATGTGGCTTTTGCATTTGTAATTTTTTACCAAGTCTTGAAGGTGCTAACAAAATTAGGTGTTTTAGGAGCATAGCAGTTAATCTTGAACTATATTTTGATTTTATTGTGCTCATAACAGAAAACATTTGTTCACAAACATATGTTGATGCACACCTAAAACAATATCTGACAGCCAACTCGTGTAAATTTGGAAAAATGCTCGCATTTTCAAAATTCAGTATAATTTGCAGCACTTATAGTTGAAATAAGTTTTTTAGATTTTATTTCAGTGTAGTATGGTACTGTAGGTCAATAATTTCGATTTGTACTTAAAGTTGGTCACAATTTTATGCTTTCAAAGAAATTGAAAAAGTATTTGGGAAATGATCAGCATTTTTAATAATCTTGAAAATTATCAAACCTAGCATTTCAGGAATCCTGTAAAATGGATGTTAAATTTTTAAATCTATCATAATTCTTAGCATTATCGACTAGTCCCTGCATTAATGTGAAATGTGTTAATCTTTTTTCACCAAAATCGACACAAAAAATCAAAAGTTTGTTCACAAAAGAAGATATCTGACCAACTAGGTTAGGAAAAATACAACTTTTCCCTGTAATCTTAAATTTACATTATTTAAATATCCCATAATATCGAGAAGAAGAGCTAAATCCCATAGACAATTTGTTTTTCTGGAGTAGCAAACACTTACTTGACAGTTCATTGTTTTCTTCCAGATATTTTAAAGCACACTCTCTCTGATTCCAAAATCTCGAATCACTTCTTTTGAAAAGTTACCGCACAGTATGATGAAAAAGTCACGAAATCGTCGTCGATTTAGTGCTAGAGCTCATATTTTGTTGATACAGCGTTCTACAGTGTCAATAACAGAGGTCAGGTTTATGTCCTTGGCATATAGAGCTAGATTCTTGATGAATAATACAATGATACTAAAAAACGTTTCTTTCCAAATAATTTTCAAGCAATGTAACAAAAAATTTTATCGCGCCAATCATGCAAACAGTGCAAACACTATCTAAATTTGTCCATTGTACTTTATTGATTTCAGTTACATTTTAAAATTCTTTACAAATGTCCTCCCCTGTAATTAAAATTAGTTGGCTCAAATCAAAAAGTTCTTTCACAATATCTAAATTATAGTTCATGTAATTCACGAATACGGTTAACTGGGCAGTGTTTGTGATGTAATAGCTTTCATCCAAAGTTTGTGAAACGTATCTGCAATATTCTAGTCTAGAGACAATTTCTGTGCCAACATCCTTTCCCATTCCACCTACACGACACATGACAGTAAATTCAGACAAAGCTATTTTATCAATCATATTTTTATATTTATATCACCGACATTTTGAACAAATATTAAAAGGTTATTTTTTATTTTCTCCCCTCCATGAGAATAGCGTTTTTTCTTGTAGGAAGTAAATAGATAGCAGAGTAAATTCATACGAAGCCTTCAAAATAGACGCAATTTCATAATATCTGTTCTGTAACAAGGATTGTTGGCTGGATAAATATTTTTTTATTCTTGATAAATTCATTTCACACGTGTAATCCGTAAAACTATTTGCTGTTTAAATCAATATACATTTGTTTGAAATATCGCGTCAGGCAGGTGTTGTCTGCCCTGCAGAAACTGAAACAATAAATTTAATTAAATATGGTATCGGTCCGCTATACTTCCCGCTGAACTTCCACGTTCACTGCCTAAACTATCAATCCAACCAAGAATTTTACTAAAATATCGAAGAAAATAACCCACCAACTTCGCAAATAAAAAAACCAATAGTAACGACAAACGACTAGACAAATTTTTTACACTAGTTCTACTAAATTCAAACACGGCTTTCAAAGGTCTTATCACTGCTCCCACAAATTCAAAATAACAGACGACCTATTAGACAAATTTGGACTTTTTGCCTGTTCCCTCATCAGTTGTCATTTACCCCTTAAAATAACTTTTATGTTTATTCATCATACACATTGCGATCTATTTTTTTTTAAATAACCAAATTAAATTGCACTAAAACAAAAATATAATTGCTGTAATTCTAAAAATTATATATTTTTTAATTGAAATAGTTATTACATAGCGTTTTAGATAAAGTAAAATTGACTTCATCGATTTAATAGTTTAGATCGAAAGCATTCCTTTAATTTCACTAATAACAAAAAAAATTGAACCCATTAAGTTATTCAGTTAAATTATACCTTTTTGAACCAATTATTTTTTGAGAGTTATATACGTTTCCTTGGTGTCGAATCTATCAACAAGAGATGGTATACAATAACTACAAATTTTAAAAGTCGTGTTTCATTCGATGCGAAACATTTTTCCCTCGCTATGCATACGACATTTCTCACTCATTGGATGATAAAACTCATAATTTTCTAAAGCACGAAAATAGCAATTAATCTATTTCTAATTATTACAAACATAATATTCACAAATAATCTCTTTCTATTTACAGACATAATGAAAGCTGTTATGTTTTTATATATTCTATGTGGTTTATATTCTAGCAAGCAGAGAAGAGTATTAAAGATTGTCATTGGTGCTTTCTTTCATTTAATGTCTTTCTATATATTAATCAGCATAACTTGCTTTGGTCGAGAAGTTACCTGGAGAACAGTTCTTTTAATTGCGGCAAGATCAGTTCCCCTTATTCTTTGGTGGCTAGTTTATCCGAGGATGAACAACATACTTAGCTTAATTAAAGATCTGCAATCCTTTGCAGGAAGCCATGATTTGTCAAAAGTTTCAAGATATTCAAAAACGGTAGTTGTGTGTATAATTTTACTAAGTATTCTACGTCCTTTTGCAAGAACATTATGCTACGTTTTGAATCCTGATACGTCTACCGAAGATTTCCAAGGAATTTCTTCCTACGTAGAACAAAAGCAAGCTGTGTTTTATTTTTTTAATGAGTTTGTTTTATCATATGTTCATTTTATCCATAAGGCAATAGTTATCTTTTATATTTTTTATTGTTTTACTTTATCATATGTCTAGACAATAAAACTGCAATTAATTCAGATGGATATCAAGTCTATGAAGACATGCTTCAAATCTTTAGAAAATTTGAAAATACATTTTCATTGCTGGTGTTCATAGTATTCTCCTTAAATATTTTTAGCTATCTTAAACTAATGTACATAGTATTTAAAGGGAAAGGAACTGAAATTTATACTAGTTCTTTAGAACTTGCAGTTGCTATAATGGCAACAATTGCCATGACTTTTTCTGCAGAAACTGTTCAGCTAAAAGCCAATGAAATTCGTGTATCTTTTTTGTCTTTAAAATGTTATAAATGTTCAACAGTTGTTAATGGGAAATGGGCAAAACTTTTCGAAGATCGTAATGTTCTGTCATTAACTGCTTGGAGAATGTTTACCATTCGAAGATCCATACTCCTTTCTTTGTTTGCTTGGCCTTTTGTTTATGGACTAATACTGGTGAATTTCCTTTGAAAATTAAATTAAATCCATGAGTGAAAAAATATAGAATGGTTTTTGAAGGCTTTATTAAAGTTTAATTTGATCATTACTGTCCAAATAATTTCTGCTTGAACATTGTTGGTAATTAAATCGTAATTTGACTCTATTATTTAATCTAAAGAAGATAATTAGATGACTGAAATCAGAAGTAAATTGGTGTCGAGTGATTTGTTATTGTTAAAGCTTGTTTTTTATGCTATCATATCATTATAGTATCAAAAAAATCGATATATAATAAATTAAGTTTTACATTATTTTTTGTAGCATATATGATAATTGTATGAATAAATTGCTCAGGATGCAAAGGATGTTTCTAATGTAAAAATTGAATTAAAAATAAAGAATGATGTAAATTTAATTATAATCTGGTATATTTTATGACTTTATAACACTTTTGGAAGGGTTAAAGACAAAAAATGTATATGAGATAAATGTATTTCTTTATTTAAATACTGAAAAACAAACCCTTTTACCTGTCTGGAAGCAAAATATAATTTTTTTTAAACTTGCTAAATAAAGATGCATGAATATCATTTTTAAACTTCGTTCATGAAGATGCAAACCACTGATTTATTTTTGCCTCGGATACTGAGATTACTCGCCGCTGACAGTATGTCATTATTGCAGATATGCCTTTACCTCTTGTGAACTAGAAAAATTACCTGCACAGTTAAATTTGTGTTTATCAGTCCACAAATTTTGTGGTGTTTTTTTTTTAATATTCCAAAATCTTTACATTTTAGCATGTCAGCTTGCGTTTCAAATATTCTGTAATTTTATGACGACTTTATGGTCAGTGATTTTTAGTAATTTGTCACTATTTTGCTAATTTAGTATTTTCAATCTTCACCATTTTATCAATTGGATTGCAATTCATCTATTACATAACAGCAGCAAAATTAAAGTCCATAAATCTATGAAAAACTAATATTCATTTCTTGGTTATTTTGTCAATTTTTTTATTCATTAAGAATTAAATTTTAATTTGAGATTCTTTAAGGCGTACCCCGTCTTAGTATTACCATTTCAATGTACAATATTTATTCTAATCAAATTACATATCTTCACACAACACATATACGAAACCTACTAACCTACTACCCTATTCAATGAGTTTAGGACCAAATTTTCTGTAACTTTTTTTAGACATCTTCATTTTTTTTTTATAATTTATATCAATTTGAAAAATTTTGTTTGTGTCGTTTATCCATGATTAACATTTTCAAAGACGGAAAATTGAGGAAGAATTTCGGGTAAAATGTAAACTATTTAAACAATAAAATTATTATATAAATTAATACAATTTTATAGTTACGAAACTACAAAAAGTACTTAAATTTAGAAATTTGTTTTCACTTCCATCAAATAAAAGAAAGTTGTTTTTTTATAATTTCCTTTTTCCTCAAACAAATAACCTACAAAAAAAACATATATATAAATATGCCATATTTTAAATAGGTTAATTTCTTTGTGATTAGTAGTTAGTTATCAATTTTATATCTATTATGAATATTTTTACCAAATTAACATGCTCTTAATGTTCTTCAAAGTATATGTCAGTGATAATTTTAATTTCAAATATTTACAAATTTATTTCACTCAAATAAAAATGTTTTCATTTGTAATCATGCCTGCATTTCAACAAAAAATATATTCATTGCTTACAATAAACGAAATAGTGTGAAAATAAAAGATTCATTTTTTTTTTGTTCTAAATAAATATTGCGAATATGTTTTCAAATGTTTTCAATATTAAAAAAAAAAATTTTTAAATGACTTTTTTTGATGCTGATTTAAAAAAAGTCAATAGTAAAGCAATAAAATATTCTATAGATTATGATTTTTTTATTTAAAGAACTATACTTTTTAATGTTAGTGAGAAAGTCATGCAAATACATAAATAAAATAAAGAAGAAATTTTATCACATAAGACATTAATAACTACAATATATCAAAATCAACCAAAATACATTGTAATTTTATTACAGAGCATAAATATATGCTCTGTAATATATACTATAAATTAAATTGACAAGATAAGTATTTATTACATATAGTGTTTGCAAATTTTGAAAGTCTAAAGGGATTCTACGATACAAAAAGTGCCTTGAATATCAGTTTGAAACATAATTTTTTTTCTAAATTAAGAATCTAAAAACTATCCGTTTCCTTCTGAACTATGTATCTAAAATTATTATAAACAATCCTTTTAAATAAATGTAAATAACAATAATAACATTTGCGTAGATATAGTAATGAAAATTCTCTAAGAATGATAAATTAGGTCTAATTAAAATAATTTATTATAGTGCTTAGTTGTGATTATAGTTGTGATATTAAATTATTTCCTTTCGGAAAGCTTAAACTTGCCATTCTTTTAAATCATAATAAAGTTTAACTTTAACATAAAAAGGCTTTGAGATGTTCTGCGCCAAATTTATTTCTTTAGATTTATTCAGAAAGATGTGGGTATAAAGCAGGTGGTTAACAGTCAGAAAGCTCTTTCATAGAATGTATAAAATACTGATGTAGACAGAAAATTGAGATATCATCTGCATGTCATGGTCACATATAGCAACAAAAGTCAAAAGGTGGAAATGGACAGATACGCTTTTCGAACTCTGCTAGGAAAAAAGGAGAAGATAATTTTTCGAGATTATAGAAAACTTCTCCAATTTCGGAAGCACAGCAATGGAAGTATAACCGGATTACGAGAATTACAAGTTGAATACACCGAAAGAGATAATAAAATCAAGGAAAGGAATGTGGAAAACTACAAGCTCTCCAAGTTAACGTCATATTCAGATAGCAACAGCACATTCAGATAGGGAAGGAAAAAATGGATAAAAGTCTGCAACAGGGGTCTCCAAACTTTCCAGCCTTATTGTCATACTGTTTACTCCACTAAGTACCAAGGGCCAAAACCGTTTTACTTTTTCTACCATTATCTATAATTTCTAGACTATTCCGTTCCTGGGGGATTTTCAGGATAAAAATCACATGTTTGATTCAGGATATATATATTCCAAACATCGATATACGTACATATGTGATACTCTTTACCCCAACATAACTACCGGGGTGTTAACTAGTTTATAATGTTAGTGGGATTCATTTCAATTATTTGTTAGTTGTTATGCTTAATTTAAATTTTCTGCGTATTATGCTTGCCATTAAGCTTTACCTAGCAAGCAAATAAAACCGAGTTATTATCATTCTGTGTTTTTTTTATCCAACTTATTACAACAACAATAAGATATTCGCTGTCGCGGGCCGGATTGATGACACTGGCGGGCCGGATTTGGCCGTAGTTTGGAGACCCCAGGTCTAGAATATCAAAACACCATATGGGGCAGGCTTGAAAATTGAAATATAATCATGATACTAACTACTATATTCATACCTCCCTAGATAATCCTAACGTGATCATACGTCCCGCTGGACCTATATATAGTACTGCAGCAATCATTCCAAACTCTGAAAATTATTTTAAAGAAGCCAATAGAACAAACTGTTAAAGTTATCTCCGATCTGACAAAAATCTTCCATATAGTATCGGTTACAAATTTGATGCGATGGATAACTTCTTTGAAATGTCAGCTGACTCTCAAATCACTGAAAGTTGTTTTGGAATGTCACGTGGGAGCACTATAATTACAAATATAGAAATTTAAGTAATTGAATTTAAAATTAAGTAATTTTTTATATACTATTTTTAATATTAAGATCAAAAATAGTATATAAAAAAATTAAAATTAAATACTCACTATTCATTTTGCCAGAGGAACTCCACTCGATATTTAATGTAGAAGAGATGTTCAAAATTAACGAAAAGATGACGTAATCACTACCAATTGAATAATATGTCCTAGATTATGTCCTAGAATGGCACACTACTATTCATGCAACTTTTTTAATTATACTAGTTTCAAATGCATCGTCTTCCAGATGTCTCGAGTGTGGTGACAACCATCTAACAAGAGCTACCAAATTAAGGAAAAACTACCAGTACAAAATCCATTAACTCTGACAGTATCGATCATGTCATGTCATGCAGGTGTTTTCTAACCTTGCCTGGACTTCAGAAATGATAACAAAGAATTTAATAAAATATGGGAATGCATCCTTAAAACCCCACTTATCTTCCACTTCCATTACATAAACTATTCATCCAAAAAAGAATTTCACTCAAATGTCGAAGAAAATAACCCAATTATTATATACAAAAACTCATATCCTACAGCCAATGGTAACGATAATCTTTCCACCAATAGTAACGATAAACGACTTGACAAAATTGTTACACTAGCTCTATTAAATTCAAACAAGGCTTTCAAAGGTCTTAGCACAGCTCCCACAAATTCAAAAAGCAGACAACCTACAAAACAAATTTGGACGTTTTGCATGTTCTCCCATCAGTTCTTATTGACCCCTTAAATTATCTGCTGTTTCATTTATAAGTATTCATCATAAAGATTTGGATCTATTTTTTTGAAATAATTAAATTAATTGCTCTAAAATAAAAAATAATTGCTGTAACTGTATAAATTTTATATTTCTTAATTGACATAAACATCAAGTCACAGGTTTAGATAAATAATAATTGCCTTCATCGATTTTGAAGTTTGGACCGAAAACATATTTCCAAATTCATTAATAACAAAAGAATTGAAGCCATTAATTTATTCATTTAAAATACATATTTTTTATCCAATTACTTCTTGAGAGTTGTATGCGTGTATCTTTTCCTTGGTGTCGAATCCGTCAACAACATATATACAATAACTACATGTTATAAAAGATCGTGTTTGATTTGATTAAATCACTTTTTTTCTCTCGATATGCATACGTCATTTTTTGTTCATTTGATAGCAAAACTGATGTTTTTCTAAAAGAAAAAATACCTACTAAATAATCTCTTTCTAATTACAAACATAATAAAAGCAATTATACTCTTATATTTTCTATGCGGGTTACATTCTTACAAGCAAGGAAGAGTATTAAAGATTGCCATTGGTGTCTTCTTTCATTTAATGTGTTTCCTTACATTAATCAGTATAATTTGCTCTGGTCAGAATGGGCGTTATAATTGCGGCAAGATCAGTTCCACTTTTTCTTTGGTGGTTAGCTTATTCGAGGATCAACAACATACTTATCTTAATTAAAAACCTGCAATTCTTTGCAGGAAACCACGATTTGTCAAAAGTTTCAATATATCCCAAAGCTGTAGTTGTGTGTATAATTGTATTAAGTTTTATGCGTCCTTTTGCAAGGACAATATGTTATGTGATGATTTCTGAAGCACATTCGAAAGATTTTCAAGGAATTTCTTCATTCGTAGAGCAGAAGCAAGCTGTGTTTTATTTTTTTAATGAGTTTGCCTTAACCTACGCTCATTTTATCCATTATGCAATAGTTTTCTTCTATGTTTCTTTCTGTTACACTTTATCAATATGTCTAAGCAGTAAAAATGTGTTGAATTCTCATGGCTATCAAGTATATGAAGCTATGCTTCGAATCTTTAGAAAATTTGAAAATACATTTTCATTGCTCGTGTTCATTATATTCTCCTTAAATATTTTTAGCTATCTTAAACAAATGTACATAATATTTAAGAGAAAGGACCTGAAATTTATACTAGTTCTTTAGAACTCACAAATACGCTTAACTGGGAAGTGATTGTGGTCCGAAGTTAAAGAAAAGTCTCTGCAGTATTCTAGTCCAGAGACAATTTGTGTGCCAACATGCTGGACCATGCCATCTGTACGACGAATGAAGTATTTTTTTTTAATTATTTTATCAATCATATTTTTTACTTTTATATCACCGACATTTTGAGCAAATATTAAAAGGTTTTTTTTTTATCTCCTCTCCGTCAGAATATGTATTTTCTTGCGGGCAAATAACAAAATAAATTCATACGAAGCCTTCAAAATAGATCCCATTTCATCCTTTGTGTTTTGTAACAAGGATTGTTGGCTGGTTAAAAAATATTTATTATTATTGTTCAATTCATTTCACAATTGTGATTCTACAAGACATTTTTTGTTTAAATCACTATACAGTTGTTATAAATGTCGGTGCAAGTTAAATTTAAAACAAAAAACCAAATTAAACCAAATTAAATTGCTCTAAAATAAAAATAATTTTAAAAATTTTATGTTTCTTAATTGAGATAATTATCACGTCAGCACTTTAGATAACAAAAAATTGCATTCATCGATTTTGAAGTTTAGAGCGAAAACATACTTTTAAGTTCATTAATAACAAAAGAATTGAACTCATTAAGTTATTCATTTAAACTAATTATTTCTTGAGAGTTCTATGCTCGTATCGTTTCCTTGGTGTCGAATTTATCAACAAGACGTAGTGTAGAATAACTAGATATTCTTAAAAGTCATGTTTCATTCGATGTAAACCTTTTTTTCCTAGATATGCACACGACATTTCTTACATATTTGATGAAAAAACTGACTTACTTCTTGAAAGCTGTATACGTGCATCGTTTCCTTGGCGTCAAATCCGTCCACAAGAGATATATAATTACCACGTATTATAAAAAGTCGTGTTTCATTTTCGATTAAATCCTTTTTTTCTCTCGATATGCATACGTCATTTTTTTACTCATCTGATAACAAACTGATGCTTTTCTAAAAAGAAAAAAAAATACCTACTAATCAATCTCTTTCTAATTACAAACAAAATGATTAAGCTCTTATTTTTTCTTTGCGGGTTACATTTTAACAAGCAAAGAATATTAACGATTGCCATTGGTTTCTTCTTTCATTTAATGTGTTTCCATATATTAATCAGTTTAATCTTCTCTGGTCACGAAGTTTTCTGGAGAATGGGTCTTATAATTGCGGCTAGAACAGTTCCACTTTTTCTTTGGTACTTAATTTATCCGAGGATGAACAACATACTCAGCTTAATTAAAGAGCTGCTATCGTTTGCAGGAAACCATGATTTGTCAAGAGTTTCAAGATATTCTAAAACTGCAGTTGTGTGTAGAATTTTATTAAGTTTTCTGCGTCCTTTTGCAAGAAAAAATATGCTAAGTTGGGATTTCTGATACAACTTCGAAAGATTTCCAAGGATTTTCTTCATTCGTTGAACTAAAGCAAACTGTGTTTTATTTCTTTAATGAGTTTGCTTTAACCTATGTTCATTTTATCCATTATGCAATAGTTTTCTTTTATATTTTTTACTATTGTGCTTCATCAACATGTCTCGGCAATAACACTGCATTGAATTCAGATGGATATCAAGTCTATGAAGCCATGCTTCGAATCGTTAGGAATTGAAAAATACATTTTCATTGCTCGTGTTTATTATATTCTCTTTAAATAGTTTTAACTATCTTAAAGTAATGTATATAATGTTTAATGGAAAAGGAGCTGAAAATTATACTAGTTATACAGAACTTGGACCAGCTATTATGACAACAATTGCCATGACATTTTCTGCAAAAACAGTTCAGCTAAAAGCTAATGAAGTTCGTGTATATTTTTTGTGTTCAAAACGTTATAAATATTCAAAAGATGTTGATGGGAAATGGATAAAACTTTTCGAAGATCGCAATGTTCTGTCATTAACTGCTTGGAGAATGTTTACCATTCGAAGATCCATACTTTTTCTTGTTTTCTTGGCCTTTTGTTTATGGACTAATATTGGTGAATTTCCTTTGAAAATTAAATTAAATACATAACTGGCAAAGTATGGAATAATGATTGAGATTTTAAATTTTGTTAATTGGTTAATAACTGTCAAAATATTTTCTATCTACCGTATCGAAAAGTGTTATAAAACTCGCCATATTTTACTGTTTTTCTTTAAAAACTCATTTTATTATGCTATATAAAAGAAATTAGACTTTACATAAACGTCCTTAATAGTCGTCAGCCTGTAATCGAATTTTAACTTAATTGTAGAAATAAATGAAAAACTGTAGAAATTAAATATTTTTAAAAAAATAGTAATAATAATAAAGGTAGAAAAACACAACACATTTGATACTCAACATGCCTAGGCGTTGTAAGGCCTGCATTGCATCGTCCGGGAGACATACTCCATATTAACCATCATACTAACCATGTTATACTGTTCTTGTAAATAGGTTCTTTTTTGAAATTTGCTCCAGGGAGTAAAAATCGCAATTTTTATTAATTATGTCAAACATATAGCATTTGTTTTGCTCTTTACCTTTTGTTTAATAAATAGACTTTACAAATAAGTCAAATTTGTTTTGCTTCTGTCTCTTTCTTTGCCTGAACTTCATTATGCTTAATTTATGGGCATCTGTAGTGTGTATCTTACGCACATAAACATATTTTTCAAGTATCCAATATAATCCGATAGTTATAGTAACAGTAATCAAATATCCAATAGTAATAGTAATAGTAATCCAATAACCAATAGTATTTTTTTACTTGTCCAATTAAAAAAGTGTAGAGAAAAATTTGACTCATAACAATATAATGTCAAGAATAGCATGTTCAAAAAAACAAACAATGTTACTTAGATTAGCAATACTATCAGAAACATTATTAAAAAATATTTTTAAACAAAGGATTTTGTTTTTAAAAAGGGGAGGAAAGTCATTGTTATCGTACTCGCGTCGACTGACGAAGCATTTCGCCGCCATCTTGATAAAATTAGTTTATCTAATTGAAAAAGAAAAACCTGCAACCAACATCATATGAATTATCTCCATTGAATTTGCAAGATTTTCCCCAAACTACGTCACGTTTTCATATTTTATACTTTTAATGTTAACAGTTGGAAACACTAATCAAATAACCTGTTTTTGAATTAAAACACGAAATGTAATTTACTATCAAATTTATGAAATTACTTTTTTGAGCTTGGTACGACGAATAAAATAAAAATCACATTACTTTCTTTACGATAAAAGTAAATATATTTTTAACTAAAGATTTGAATTACTTTAAAATGAGTTTAGGATAAATGTAATATTTGACAATTATATAATTGAAATTTAGTTGCGATAATTGTTGAAAAGTTGTATATTTTAAAAATAAAAAGGTAATTTTTGTTCATTTAAATAATAATGTATATTCCAAAAAGATTTTCTTTAAAAGCTGCTTTGCTCAATTAAGTTTCTTATAGGTTTCTGCTAACTCATGTTAAAGACAAAAACCAAATTTTTAAAATGTGGTGCTCACATGTAAATAACTATATCTGATTAAACATGAACTGTTACTTTTTACAAATGTTTTTCAATTCGTTCTATTAGCTCACACTCTCCCTATGTATATCTTGTTCAAAATTTCAATCGTTAATAAAATACTTTGTATACATCCACTCATCTTCAAATACATTTTTTTGTACTTGTAGTGGATGACACTTGATGTTAATACAGATTTTTCAAATATTAATTCAGTAATTAAATTTAAAAAAAAATAATTTAATTTTTTTTCAGATTTAAGTTGCGTATATCTACCAATAGATGGTGAGGATAAACTTAAAAAATGAATGAAAATTATTTATAAAGAACCTTCGGTTCAAATCTAGAATACTGTACCACTGAGGAAGTCGCCAATCTTGCAACCCGGAATATTTCGCCAATTTCTTTAGGGCTACAATACACTAGAGGAATTCTTAACTTCTTCTTCTCCCGAACAATATAATGACTTTTTATTTCTACTTTGCAGAATTTTTTAGCTATAGCAAATAAAGAACATAATTATATATTCTTTTAGATATTTGTTCCGATAAATTATTGATCATTCTGAGATTGTTTTTATAACGTATGCTTATAGTGCATGATTCTGAAAATAAACAATTTTTATGATGCTGCCACTCATGAAAATACGTAACAAACAAGAAAAACGATTTTTTAATTTATTAATAACTTATATTTGATTATAAAATAATTATTTTCTTTTTAATGCTGTTGAAATAATTACTGTTTTATAACAACTGTTATTTGAATTTGCGCAAAAAAAATTTATTTTCAATTTTTAGAACTTTAGTTAACGGCGAAAAAGTCGATCGAATGTTTCTTGTTAATGTTGTTGGCATAATTAAGGTTTTGTGGCAACCATTATTTGAATTCGAGCGGAAAAATGTCAGTTTTTAATTTTAGAACGTTAGTTCAGATGATAAAGGCGTATCAATTTTTCAGGCAGTATTAAATTTTGCTGATGTTGTCCTTTTTGTTTTCTTCATTCATTTGATAAGAATAGGTGCGGTATCCTCCAACAAAGGATATATCAGAATCAAATGTAAGTTATTCTTTTTTTTTTTCCATTTTAAGTAATTTTGTTTCATCATTCGAATTTGGCATCGTAAACAAAATGAAATAGTTTTTGAAATAATAATAATAATAATGAAATGCGTAATTTTATCATACCAGCGATTATTATCTTTGTCTAATGGATACATTTATGTGAGTTTGTAAAACATAAGTCTACATAATAATTTGGCGATAAAATGATTAAATTGGCGATTTAGGAATAAAAGTTTGCCATAATACTGCTAAATTTCGGCTTAAAATTGATAGCATTTGTTGCAAAAGTATTCAAGAGATAAAAATTTGTAGTGATAAAAATTTGGCGATAAAGCGATAAATGTTGGCGTAAAAGCACTTCAAAAAACATAATTCGCTTAGCAAAAAAGTTTGGCGATAAGGCTTTTCAAGGATTAAAATTTTGTCAGGATAGTGATAATATTTGGCGTTAAAGCGATAAACTTTGGCTTAAAAGCATTTTCAGGAATAAACTTTGACGTAATAGCTATTTACCTATAATGCTGGCGTAATAGCATTGTTTGGCGTTGAATTTTGGCAAAATAGCTTTTTACGCTGACACTGGACTTAAGAAGCCATTTTGCTTGTTTACCTGGCGATTTGGCGTCCCAATGAAGGATTTTGGCGTAATACCATTTGTACCACGGAAACATCATTACTACTGGTCCATTCATTACTATGGTTACTTGGCGACTCGGCAACCTGGCGATGCATTTGGCACAAAGCGTACAGTATTCTAGATATTAACCGAACTTTCTGCAATATAATGTGAAAAAAGTAGGAATTGACTTTATAATTTTTTTTTAAAATTACTTGTTTATATGGAGCTTTTGTCATAAGTTTTCTCAAATTGATCGCACACACTGCCAAATACCTAGCCAAAATCCCCAAATACATCAACATTTCGGAAGTTTAAATTATTTTATTTGAGCAGTGTAAATTTGGTATATTTTAAAAGAACAAAAAAATTTACATAATAAAACAAGCAAATCAAATATTTTAGGCTATTAAAAAATTATAAGAACTGAAGCTAAACATTTATTTACATATTTAGAAATAATTTTCGTACAATATTTATCACTCAATTTGAGAATAACAATTAATTTCCTTATTTCTTTAAAGAATTTCATTTTCCCTCCAAATGTAAAAATGTTGGCAAATCATAGTCAATCATATAGTATCACTATGTTTAGCATACAACACCACTTTTTGACTAGTTTCTTAAGTGAAAAAGTACTTTTATTTCATTATGGCACTTTTTTTCATATATATCAAAATTGGCAAATATTAGGAAAATGGCAAATTAATTAATTAAATTTTGGGAAATAATATATTTTTGGACTTTTTTACTATTATAATGCCCAATGTATGCTAATCAGTTTTAATCAGCCATTCATGGGAAAACTTCAACGATCAACGTTATTTTAAGATCATTGTTACTTTTGAAAACTATTATTCTAATGAAACTGATTAAATGATAAAACTAATCAAAACTTACAATGGATATTATTTAAAAGAAAAAGACGGAAGGATCTAAGAAAAGTAAGAATAAAACTTTTTTCAATTTTATTCAATTGTGTTTTTAAGAATAGTCCTAATCTAATACAATTGACAATTCTTCCAAGGCCGCTAGAAGACCGATAATCTATTTGGTGCCAATTTTAGCCTAAGACTGGCGCCAAACATTGGATAGTGTATGAAACTGAAATATGAAATATAAACGTAACAATTTTGTCTTTCAGTTTGTCCAAAAATCAAATAGCACTCTATATGAAAAAAACCCACATTTTTTTTTAATTTTTTTTCTTTATAAAAAGTGTTTTAATTTTTGAAAATAATAGCTTATTTCTAATTACTTTCAGGATGGTATGAAAGTATTAAAAACGGTAAGAAGTGAAGTTATGAATATTATAAATTATATAACGTAAAAAGAATTATGTGACATTGCTGAAAGTTAATCTACATTACCTTTGAAAAAAATATAATTACATTTTTAGACAAACAGATTACGTGTCTTAATAATGCAGATATGATTGAAATCCAGAATACTGTACCTTGAGCAAGTCGTCAATCATGTAACCCGGATAATTTCATCAAAGTTCCGCCAATTTCTTTAGGGTTACAATAATCTAATTACAAGAATTCTCAATTTTTTCTTTTTCCGAACAATATAATGACTATTTATTGCTACATTGATAGTTATTTATAGAATTTTTTAGTTATGGTAACTAAAGAACATAAATATATATTCTTTAAAATATTCATCCCGATAAAATATTGTTTATTCTGAGATTGTTCTTATAATGCATGTGTGTAGTATATTGCACAGAAAATAAAAAAAATTTTATGATGTAGCCACTCACGAAAATACGAAACAAACAAGAAAAACGATTTTTTAATTTATTAATAACTTATATGTTATTATCAAATAATTATTTTCTTTATAAAGTTGTTGAAATAATTAAGGTTTTATAACAACTATTATTTGAATTCGAGCAAAAAATTTTATTTTTTATTTTTAGAACGTCAGTTCACGACAAAAACTTCGAATGTTTCTTTTTAAGGCTGTTCGCATAGTTAAGGTTTTGCGGCAACCGTTATTTGAATTCGCGCTGAAAACATAACATTTTAAATTTAGAACATTAGCTTATGCAGAAAAAGGCTGTTGGCATGTATTAAATTTTTCTGTAGTTTTCTGATGTGGTTCTTCTTTTTTTCTTCATTCATTTGAGCACGAACATGTTTTAGTAAGGCAAATAAAAGGCATTTTCGCCTCCAACAAAGAATATATCAGGATAAAATATAAGGGTTTTTTATTTATTTATTTATTTTTTTTTTTTTATCATTCGAATTCAGCATTGCAAACAATAGGAAATAATTTTTGACGTAATAGAAAAAAATTGCACGTTAGTGGCATAATTTTGACGTAATTTTATCCTAACAGCGAATATTACCTTTCTCAAATGATACATTTGTGTGAGTTATAAAAACCAAATTCCACATTATAATTTGACGAAAAAAGGATTAAATTTGCCGTAAACGCAAATATAAGAATAAAAGTTTGGTAAAATACTGATATATTTTGGCGTTAAAGCGGCAATATGTTGTGAAAACAAACATTAAAATTTTGCCCTAATAGTGCTAAACCTTTGGCGATAAAGCGATATAAATTGACGTAAAGGCAATTTAGGCATACTGTTTTTGGCATAACAGTGCTAAAATTTGGCGTAAAAGCGATAACATTTGGCGCAAAAGTATTCAAGAAATATACAAATATTTAGTGATACAAATTTGGCGATAAAGCATTAACTTTTGGCTTAAAAGCAATTTAAAAAACAAAATTCGCTTACTGAAAAAGTTTGGCGACAAAGCATTTTCAAGGATTAAAATTTTGTGATTTAAACTTCCACAATTTTTGTGATATAAATTTCTGTATTTTCTGTTTGTAACTTGGGTATAAGCATTGTGTCCGTAGGGGATTACTTTGAAGACTATGGAATAAATTTGGAAGAATAAATAAAGAGTTTTAGAAAAAAATAAAAATTGGTCTTACTTTTTGGGCACAGTAGTACACCTGTTAAGTTAGTTATCTTTAAGAAATAAATATTGTGCTTATGTCTTTTTGATCTTACTTTTCACATAATGAAGTATTCTCAAAATGTGGTTATTGAAACGAAAAGTATTTTTCGATTCAAATATTCATTTCAATAACGTCGTTATGATGTCAATAATGGGGAGTCATTATATCATTTTAGTCATTTGGTGTATTATTGCCCATGACGTTATTAATTCCTTTTTTATAAATTTTGTTTTCTGAGAAAACGTAAAACACAAAATGTGATGATGTTTCACTTAAATTGTGCAGTACTGAATATTCTACCATTAATATATTGAATATTTTCATATTGACATTTAAATTAAGTTTAATGTATTTTTAATGGTAATTTTAATTTTAATTCATTGTATTTTTAAAGAAACTATTGTTGATCATTTAAAATAATATAATAAACTTGAATAGATAATGGTAAACCGATAAAAGAATGGTCGTAATGGAAAATCTTTCTAAAAGACATTTTGAAAAATCTATTGAATCATTATCTAATTCAATCATTATATTTTTACAAAAAGTATTTAACTTAATTACTTTCTAACTAACAGAAAATTACGCATATTATAATGATGAAGATGCCAAAAAAATTATAGCACACTATTTTCACAATTTTCATTAGGCTTAAGTCTTTTTATTTATTATTCGGAAATAATGATAACTGGTTTTGTTTATACACCTAAAGCGTTTCCTTGGCTGCCTTTCGAAGGCAATTATATAAAGAAATAAAAGAGTACAGATGATATACTATTACAGATGATATGTAATTACTTTCTACAACAAGTCTTCAAAGTGAAATCAAATGGAAAATATCTTAAAGTCTATCCTTGTGTTATTTCTATTCTGTGGAATTGACTTTACACAGAAGAAGAGAAGATGGCCAAAATTATTTGCTTTTATTTACAACGCTACTGCGTTGGGAATCATTTCCATAAAATTTTATTGTGGAATTGTCAGACATTTTCATTGGAGTTACACTTTAGACATAACATTCACCTTGGGGCATTGGACGATGTGGTGGGCAATGCAAATTAAAAAGAACAAATTTCTTTTCCTCATCCAAAAAATGAAGCCCTTAACAAAAGCACTTGGTCTTTTCGATCGCCAAAGAATCACAAAAATCGCCAAGAAATCTAGTGTTTGTGTTATTTTAATAAGTTGATTGTATGCATCGTTGTGGATAATGAATTTTGGAATTTTCAGACACACTCACTGCCCTTTTGCTTTATCTAATGTAGATATAAACTTGCTAAGTCTGAATATCGCTTATGAATTTGGAACTGTATACATCAATAATTATACAATTTTCTCATTAGCTGCATTTTACATTCTGCATTGCTCCGTCATCGCTAATAGCCTATCCATGAAAAAAAAACACAGAGACCAGTCTTTTAAATTGTACAACACTTTGCTGCAAAATTTTGAAGGCATGGAAGACACTCTGTCGCCATTTATACTATTCCTGTTTGTGCGTATCTTCAGTGGATTTTTCATGAGTCTGTTTGCACTGCTTTACGCAGTCAGAGTTCGAAATGTGCCTATTCCAATCATGAGCCTTGTTGAGTTTTTTTCGTTCATGCCACGCTAATGATGAGCATTGTACTTTCTGCTGATCATGCTCAAAGAAAGGCTGATAAATTTCGCTTATCACTTTATGAATATCGCCGAATCAATTCCTCAATGGAGGGGAAGTGCGATAGATTCGTTGAGGATTCGAAGTATTTGAAGTTGACGGCCTGGGGTGTTTTCACAATTCAAAAACCTTTGTTTTTGGGAGTAGTAGCATGGATATTCACCTATGCAACTGTTCTGCTTCAGTTACAATAATTGTTTTTAAAAAAAACCAGAAAGAACAGAAATTTAGCTACGATTTACACATAAATAATTTTTCATATTTTGTTTGAAAATTATATTTTATTCCCTGAGCATAAAAATAAAAAATATATGCAAAAATTATTCTTTAGTTTTTCTTATAACTTTTAAATTTAAGAAGGGAATATTTTAATTAAACACCAACTTAAATAAGTTGAGAAATAAAATAATAAATAAAAATTTTCTAGAGTATATGCGACGCTGGATAGCATTTACTTAAATTTTACGATACGTCGAAATACATATTTAATTGTGTTTACCTAGATTCCTTAAGTAAATTAAGATTCTATTTAAGATTAATATCTAAGCTTTAATTTAATAGATTCTTTAAGGATTGTGAATATCTCAATTCATAAGTCTTCTTAAAAGACATTTTGGAAGGAATATTGTTATTATTGCCATTATTAAATAGCTTATTATGTAGACAAAATCTTTTATGATTAGATTGATACGGATAACTTAACTTAAATGATATTTTTTTTTTTTTTTTTTTTTGCTAAGTGACTTACACATTTGACTTACAATTATTTAGAAAAATAGAAATTAAATTATTTTATATTAAATTTTTTTACGAAACGTAGATTATAAAAAATATCACCTAAACTGAAACAATGTTGTTCACTGATTAACGAGTGCATAAAATTGTGAAATGAATTCAAATCATCGTACTTAAAACGAGCGTTGTTTGTTATTCAATTAAAATAGATAACATTATAAAGCAAAAAAAAAAAAAAATTATTAGTCGGAAATATTTTGAAAATTCGAATCGTTACAGCTCCAAATAACTGAACCTTTTCTCTCGTCTTTTCAAGAAATTTTTTATTTAGTTTTGTCGAACATAAACAGAGCAAATAATGAAAGGAATTATAGAAAATATCGATCACACTCTCACTATTGTAATAAATCTCAAGACTTCGTAATCCTGACAAACAATATAATTGCTTTATTCTTATCATGTTCCTCTTTATGAAAATTTCAATAATGGGTGAAATTTATCTCTAATCCAAGAATAAAGACTTGGTAATTCTTGACAACAATATATTTTTTTAATGCTTGTCATGTTTTCTCATCACAAAAATTGCAAAACTGATGATGAAATATATCCTGTTTTGAAGAATTGTCTCATAAATTGCTTAAAACTCAAAGAAAAAAATTAACTTGACTTGAAAAGCAAATTAAATAATGGAAATGCATTTTATTTCTACAAGAGGGAAAAAAGGAAAAAACATACGAGTCTATTTAAAAGAATTCGATTCGTTATCATTTAATAAGAACATACTGACAGATTAAATTAATCTTGTGTTATTACTAACGTAGCTGCTTACTTTTGCTACTTTGATAAGGATTAGCGATTAACTTCAGATGACAAAAGAAACAGTTAATTTTAACAGGTGATTAACTAATTTTAACAACTATAAAGATGCCAAATTTAAAGAAATTGAAAGTCTCAAAATAAAGAGATATTCAGAACTGTTAAAACACCGTGGATTGTTCGTAGAAATTAAATCCACAGAGATCTTGATATCGATTCTATTATGGATTACATTTTCAGAACTTTGAAATATTTTCATTCTAAATGCCCTCAAACCTGCTACAAAGTGATTAGACAAATACCTGTCTATCATCCAAGTATAGCGAGTTCAAGAAAAATGCCACATGCCATTTAAAATACTGCATGGGAATCGTTTCCAGCAATCAAAATGTGCAAGGCTTTTAGGCCGTAATTCCATGCATTATGAAATAGCTTTAGAAAATGTTCTAAACATTCTCGGCTTATACATGAAAATATATGCTTATTTTGAATCTGTAGTTTCACCATGTTATGCCATAGGGACAATGATTCGTTTAAAGACCGTAAATGGGACAATAATACATTTAAAGGCCGACAAAGTCAACAAATTTAGTGAAAAACGAAGAAAATTTGTATTTTCGGGGTTTAAAACAGCTTATAATAGTTCAAAATTTTGTATGCATTGATTCAAGTTGTATTTACATGATGACGTGTATTTTAATAATGAGCAGAATTCAAAATGCAAAAAAAGAAACCAATTGAAGATTTCTCCTGGCACTGTAAGTACCTATTTCAGTATAATAACTTTTTATGAAATGTTATAATGACAAACATCACGCAGTCAATCCTTTCATTAAACCTGAGATAAAATTCAATTAATCTAGCGTACAATAGGTTTCTTTACTTATTGATTACCATAGAAAACAGTTGATGTTTTAAAAAATTAAGTATTTGCATATAAAAGGGCTCCACTGTTTGATTTCTAACAGTCTAATGCTTGGCATCCTCGGTAAACTCATATTAATCATTCTTGTAAAGAAATACTTTTTAAAAAATATAGTAAAAGACGGTAAACGAGGAGTACATTGATAAGAACTGATTGCTGCCATTTATACATGAGATCAGTAAGCTTTAATAAAAGATATCTTAAAAAGTCAAAATCTGAAGATGATCACTTTAAACGCACTATGAAATCTATTCTGTTTCTATTTTTTGTGTGTGGTTTGCATTCTAACCAGCATAAGAAAATCTATCAGATCATAAATGCTGCTGTTTACAATTTGGTGTGTTTCTATATCGCGGCTTTCGACACAATTTGTGTTTATTAAACATTACGTTGGGCCAAATTCTTTTTGCTTGTAGCAAGAATGATTCCTTTATTGCTCTGGTGGTTGACTTACAAAACGATGAAGCACATACTTGCTTTAGTCCAAGACCTGGAGTTTTTAAGAAACGGTGCGACTATGACAAGATTTTAAAGCTGTCCTAGTGAACTTCGCTGCAATTTTAACACTTTTTCTGCGTCCCGCGTTTTGGACAGTATGCTATTTGTTAGTCTCTGATGAGGTCTTTTTATCCTTTTTTGAATCATTTCCTAGATTACAGATAATTTTATTTTTTGTTAACAGATTTGTACTTATCTATTCTCATGTACTCATAACATATTGTGTAGCCATTTTTTACATTTTTTATTGCTATATTTTGTGGATATGCCTGGAAAATAAGAATATAATCAATACTTCTGGATATCAAGTGTACAAAAACATGCTACATATTTTCAACAGACTCGAAAGGCTATTTTCTTTGCCTATATTTATTATTTTCATTTTAATCACCTCAGATTTTCTTAAAGTATTATACACGGCCTTTACGATAATGAAGATTAAAATCCATACCAACATTGCAGACCTTCTAATCAGTGTTATAATGTTAATAGCTATAACTATTTCTGCAGAAAATGTTCAACGAAGATCCAATAAATTTCGCATATATTTTATGACTCTCGTTAATTGCAAATATTCAGCAAAAACTAATGGAAAATGGGTGAAATCGCTTGAAGATCGTGAAACTTTAAAGTTCACTGTGTGGGGGGTTGTTTGTTCTTCGAAAACCTATTCTTCTTTCTATGTTCGCATGGCCATTTGCTTATGGTTTAATTCTGGTAGAATATCTTTCAAGCAATTAATGTGTAATTTAGCTTGTAGAAATTACGAGGCACCTCAGTATATGTCCTTTTTTCGTTACAGATATTTGGACTTACCTCACACAAAATGTTTAAAAAACGAATTTTCATAAAAAGTATAAGGAAAATTATCAAATAGACCCTTCAAACAAACCAGTTTTTACTTTCTTATTATAAATTAATGGTTTGCATAAAATATTTAAACACTGCTAAATATTAAAATATATAAATACAAAAACAGTTACATGAATTACATTTGCAAATGAAAATTTACCATATTTAATATTTTCTTCTCTGTCTGTTTTCTCTTCTTGAGATTGGTGTTCTGATTTGATGTTTACTAAAAACGTATCCCGAATAACTTTTTTTTGCCATATCCTAATGCTTCAGAAATTTGACAATATTTGCTTTTTCTAGAAAATGCTATTATGGCCTCATTGACCATTGTAAAGTTGTACTTTTTTGCAAAGATTTTAAGATCCATCTTTATGTGCTTTATTAGATTTTGATGTGCTAGAGTCGTATTCCAAACATGTAGGAATGTAAAGTGTTTCATAATAAATAAATATTTATTGTGAGTAATTGTTGGTGTTTTTAAACATTTATTTTTAAGTGATATGGCTTTATTATTAAAGTTGTTCAATCTAAACTAATTTTTTAACTAACTCCTGGTACAATGCTATAAATAATGTAATGTTTTCTGGGGATAAGGTACCGACTTTATTTTTCTTGTGTAAAATACACACTTCTTAATTTTGTTGGTGTTTCTTAGAGAAAAACACCATGAATTGGTATTATAACGAATTTACAGCATTTCGTATCCGAAATAATGTTTACTTTCATTATTTAAGTAATAGAATATGTATAGATTACTTGTTTATCGATCTTATAAATGGATATTTTTTAATTTCGTGGTCTTAGAACTGAACATAAATTTTCACAAAGTTGGGTTGGGATTGGTAGGATTATTTGTTTTTGGCGCCATCATGCAAGAAAATTTGATTTGTAGTCATTTCTATCAAGTCTACGAATTATCAACGAAGATATTTTTATTCATAGAAGAGAAACAAGCTGCACTAAAATTTCTTAATAAACTTGCTCTTACTTACACTCATAAACTTCCTCCTTATGCAAAAGTTATCTCCTACCTACCAATTGGTATGTGTCTAGATCAGGGGTGAACAACACAAATGATCTTGCTGGTCACTTTGGAAATGTATCATAACTCCATTTGAGCAATATAAAATTATATATACCCCTATATTAGATTTAGACCCACAATAGACATTTTTGAAGTGTTAATGAGCTATTATTTTAATGTCTATTATTATTCTAATATGTAAACATAGATATTATAATAATAATGATGCTAAACGCACACTGCAAAGAAATATATATAATACTAAAAATGTAATATAAAAAATATATAAATATGATTGAAATAAAAAAAAAGGAACTCGTTAAAAAAAAATCAGAAAAAATCAGATTTTATCCTGCGAATGCATAACTATAAAATCAAAAATAAAACAGGCAATATCTGTCATATATTTGCAGAAATATTATTTTAAAACCAAAGTTAATTTTTTCTCATAATTTCGTCAGTTAATTTTTGAATCTATGAATGCACAAATAATACATTTTTAGTACACTGCTTTTTACTATTTCAGCCATTATAAAAGTAAAATGTTATGAAAAAGTGTGATAAATCTCACGAGCCGGAAAAACGTTCAAGGCGGGCCGCATGCTGGTCTAGATAGTAAGAAGATTGGTAACATAGTTATCCTTGTTGTGTCTATTCTGGTATATTTTTTCAGTATTATTAAAAACGCAATTAAATACATTTACTTGAATAAAACAGAGCAAGTGCTTTATTAAATTGTGCTAATTAGTCGTGGATAGAAAATATTTATTTTAAACTAATATATTGTTTAAAAATGTGAAAGATTTAAAAAAAAAACTGTGAATGTAGAATACTAATGTTCAATGAAAAGCAAACTTTTGGTATACTTAAATTAACAAAGATTTGATAAAAAAATTAATTCGTAATCATCATTTATTACGAATTTTTCATCAAAGTAAACAGTTGTAATGAATTAATAATTTTAAAAATTATAATATGAGTTAAAGTATTAAACAAATATTAATAATACTTAAATAAAGTATATCTTTGTTAATAAATATTGGATTTATTTTAAATAATTTAATACCCAATTTTTAATGAGCTAAGAGAAAACGTTTGTATTAAGAAATGCTATTATTTGTTCATCAAAGTTAATTCATAAAACAAAAGAAATAAACAATTATTTTTAATGATTCATTAAGAAAAGAATGGGATGTTAAACTTGTTAATAGGAATAACAACATTATCTAAGATTTAAAAATTAATGATATATATATATATATATTATGTAATGTTGATTTTCTAATGTCTGCATAATAAACTTTTCTCTTAGAATTGAATTAACAATCGTTTATTCAGAACTTTCATTAAATTTTATTTTGCACATTTTGATTAATATTTTCCCTCCCAAATTTTAAACAATCTGCTTATAAAATTGCACAAAAATTGTATAACCCAATTCCAAACATTAATAATTCTGTTTTTAATCATCTAAGTAACTACGATTTCAACATTTTTTATTTCAAAAATCGCAAAAGGCCTCACGCTGTTCTGAACATAATTCATTAACGTTTCGATATCCTCCTTTCCGAATGACCATGCAGTTTCTCCGCTGAATCACAATTTTCCATCCACTACTTTTTGATTGTCTCTGTTGTTTATTTTTGTATTACCTTCTTAAAAATTATAACAATAATATTAAAAAAAATTATATATGCATAAATTTTTTTATTAATTAATAAAAAAATATATATAATTAATAAGTTAATTTTTTTAATGAATTAATAATATATATAATAGTCTTTTTCTATCTAATCAATCGTCTTACAGCTTAGCAAACTTCTCTCATTCACAAAGTAGGAGATAGAGGTTGCTAAGCAACCAAGGTTCTCCGTCAATCTGGTCAATATCCGTATTGATTTTTCGGCAATATTAAATGAAGTATAAATGAGAAAAAAATTAAAAGCGTATTGATTCCTTGATAGTGTTGTAACTTAATTGATTTTATGTCAGTCTTTCATTTAATTTCCTTTATATAGCAGAATTATTTGACAGCCAAATTATATTTATTATTCTTCACAATTCAGAAAGAACTTACATTAATCCATAATACAAGGTGTTTCAATTTATTGATGCGAAATGTGTTAAAGCCACCTTACGTGGATGCAGGTCAAAAACGGAATCTAAGTAAGCTTTCCATAAAGTAAAGCAGGGTTTCTAATTATGCATACGAAAAAGGTAAATAAGCCTCTGAAAATGAAAATCAAAAAGATTTTCAATCCTATAATGATTCTTTTCTTGCTGAGTTGTTTAGAACCCATTTACTCGAACAAAAAACGTTCCAGAATCCTTTTGATCATCTTTCACGCCATTTTCTTAGAACTGTTTGCTGTTAGGATGTATTGTTTGATTTTAGAATTCATTGTGGGAAGACTTCTCAGCTTAATAGAGAAAATTATTTCCCTGGTTATGTGGTGGTTCGCTCGAATGAAAATGGAAAAAATAACTGACTTGGTGGAACAACTCGAAAATCTCAAGAAACATGTTGCTTTTCAAGAATCAGAAAAGATTATGAAAATTTTAAAATATCTGTAGCTGTTGTCATTGCTGTAATGTGCCTCGTTCCAGCTATACAAACTTTATATTACACGTTCTCCTCAAATGACAGGTATTCTTGCATATCCAAGATGATGTACAATTTAAAAACAGTTGGATTAATCAGCGACTTTATTTACGAATTAACTAATACTTACATATACACTGTACCATCTTATGCTGTCTGCGTCTTTTACACTATATATTGTAAAACGTTTTCAGTTTTACTTTATGATAACCAGCTCTCTACATCTCAAGCAGTTCAAGTCAAAACAAAATGCGTTGAGATTTTAAAGAACTTCGAAAACACTTTTTCGTTTTTAATACTGGTTGTTTTCACTTTCCTCTTGTGCAGTTTTTTCAAGATCATCTTCTTGTTTGCTTACGGGATAAAGATAGCTTCATATCCGCTCAATTACTTGTATCTAATAGATTTCACTTCGCATTCAGTTCTGGTGATTGCCATGGTGCTTTCGGCAGACAACATCCAGGAAAGAGTGAACCATATTAATCTCATGTTAGAGCCGAACAATGCGATGGATTTGAGCCAACACTACTTGGATATACTCAAGAATCGAGCATCTTTGTCTCTCACAGGCTGGGGAATGTTTACTGTTCGAAAACCTCTACTTCTTTCTCTGTTATTTTGGTTATTCACTTATGCAGTTATAATATTGCAGTTCTTTTATACACCTTCCAACTAAGCAAACGTTTTGTAATTTGTACTTAACATTTAGAATCGAGGATCTTTGTCTCCGACTGACTGGGAAATGTTTTCGAAAACATTTATTTATTTCTTTGTAGGCGTGGTTATTCACTTATGTGTTTATAAAAGAGAATGGTTTTACAACATTCCAACAAAGCAAACGTTTTTTAATCCCCACTTTATAATTAGTCACTCTGATTAAAAACGCTTTTTTATATCGCAACATCAAGAATCAAATTTGTTAATAGCTGGTCACCAACTTCTACAAAATTAACCCATCAACTATCGCATGGAAAATTAGCAATAAGTCATTTTAAACAATATAGTAATAAGAAAAATCTGTAACTGGTAATTCCGGAAGAACTTTAATTACAAAAAAATAATTTTAATTTTAAAAATTAAAATTTTAAATTCAATAATATGAAAAGTAAAATTTGTGGACAAGAGATATTGTTTGGAGCCCCTTGAACAAATATAGCTTAAAACAACTCCAGTTAAACAAACCAACAAGCCAAATCAGCTTTTAATCTCCTTAATCTGGTTTTTTTCTTAGTAATCCTCTTTAATTTTTCATTACTTACTAACTTCTGGTAAGTAGTTAGATGAAAGTTATTTTTATTATTGTCTCACCTAAAGATAGTTTACCGTAGGATGATTGCTGTATGTCGGCATGCTATGATTCTTTCGAGCAGAGGAGGTGCGATGTTTTACTGACAAATTCAAATTAGTTTATTTCCTCATCTAAGTGGAAAGAATGAAATGAAAATACGCAATTCTTCTTTTAAGTGTGACAAAAATTAACATAGGTACACAGAGAATGAGTTTTAAAGGAGTAATGTGAAATTACAGAAGAGATGAAGAACAAAAACATTTAAGGATAAAATATCACCCATATGCTTACGGAAATGTACGTTAAATTTGCTATGCGCTTTAGGAGTTGTCATTGGGCTGAGGTTAAATAACTACCATTGATTACCACAAGGGATTAATTTCGCCAACAATGTTCATTTTATAATACCTTGAAATTCTTCCAAATGATGTTTTTTTAAAAAATACAATATCTTTTATTAAATTAAGTACGTTTTTTTTTATTCTTCAATTAAGAATAAAATCACCAATATAATAGGAATTAATTTAAACTAAACTTAGGAAATTAATTATACTAAACTTAGGCTTGGGAATACATTGAAGGAAATAAAGCTACATTTGAATATTCTGGAATATTCATTACAGCAAAATTCTCCGCGTTTTTCTGTTTTGCGTATGTAGATGCAAGTTTAACAAAGTAAATATTTTTTATTCTACTATATATTGTTACTTTTCTTATTTTTAACAGAACGCCATAACGTTTCAATTTCTTTATTGTATTAAAATACATTACACAATACTCAACGCTTACACAATGCTCAACACTTGCATAATACATTACTAATGATTTTATTGAAAAAAAATACATAACAATAATTTGTTGTACATGGAATATCTGATGTGCATTTTAAAGCTACATTTCAAAACACTGTTCCAAAAACAATTTAATTCATGCAGAATATAATACATTGTTGAAAGAGGGATAATAAAATATATCAGAAGTAATTTACATTTGTGATTTAGAACATTTCGTCCACCATTGTTAGAATAAATTCCACATAGAAAATAAAATAACATAATTGCTTTAATTCCTTTTGCTATTAGAACAAGATAGATAAGGTTTTAATTTGTAAATGCATCGCTTTTTTCCTCAAATAGGTAAGCAATGCTGCATCGATAAGTCTATAGTTCACAATTTTTAATGGTTTACAGCGGATGAAATTCGTCGTTTTACAATATAAAGTGTAGTGATTAAAACATATTCATTGATTCGAACCTAGGAGACGATCTACACAAACAAATGTCACGACATCATTAGTTATAAATTGATGCCATATAAATGAAAAAATAAAATCGCTTAAATTCTTTTATTACTATATTTTTAAATCGATGCGGTAAATTTTAATTTCTCTAAAACGCTGATATTAATGATAATTTATTTCAGATAAGTAATATTATATATTGTATTGATATTTTTGATATTAGTGTGTAATAGAGAAATTGCAATTCAATTTCTAAAATAATATAAATTCAAAACACAAAATTATTAAATAGTGATTAATTACTACTCAGTATAAAGTTTTCATAAAATTACAGAACATCTGAAACTCGTCCTGATATGCTGAAATGCTGAAATACATAGATTTTGAAATACTAAAAACACTAAAAAATTTGTGGACTGATAAGCAAAAACTTAATTGAGCAAGCACTTTCCCTAGTTCACTAGTGGTAAAGGCATATCTACAATGATCTTATAGTATCAGCCGCGAATAACCTCAATAACCGGGACAAAAAATTAAGCTGTGGTTTTCATCTTTATGACGGAAGCTAAAACTGTTATTGATGCATCTTTATTCGGCAGATTATTAAAAAAATTATATTTTCATTCAAGGCAAGCAAAAAAGGGTTTGTTCAGTATTTAAATAAAAAAACCCCATTCGCGTCCTAGACAATTTCTGTCTTTAATCCCTTCAAAAGCGTTATAAACTCATTAACATACCGGAATTTAATTAAATTTTCATCAAGCATTAGTTAACGAAACGCAAACATTGGCATTAGAAACATTCTTTGCATCCCTTACACAACAACATTTGTTTCCTACTATCATCCTGCATACGTACTATAGAAAATAATTCAAAGCTTAGTTTAATACATATCTTTTTTTTGCACTATAATGGCATGATAAAATGCAAAAAAAAAAAAAATAATAAATACAATTTTTTAAAAGCACAGAATAACCCGACACCAATTTACTTTTGATTTAATTCAGTTATTTATATGGTACAATAGTATTAATTAAGATTTATTATGTCAATCATATTCAAGCAGAAATAATTTTGATTGTAGTAAACAAATTAAACTTTAATAAAATCTAAAATTTCAACCATCATTCCACAGCTTGTTATTTATGCATTTAATTTAATTTTCAAAGGAAATTCACCAATACTAGCCCATAAACAAAAGGCCAAGCAAACAAAGAAAGAAGTATGGATCTTTGAATGGTAAACATTCTCCAAGCAGTTAAGGACAGAGCATTACGATCTTCGAAAAGTTTTACCCATTTTCCAATAACACCTGTTGAATAATTATTACTTTCTGAACACATAAAAGTTACACGAACTTCATTAGCTTTTAGCTGAACAGTTTCTGCTGAAAAAGTTATGGCAGCTGCTGCCGTAATAACAAGCACAAGTTCAACAGAACTAATATAAATTTCAGCTCCTTTTCCTTTAAACATTACATACACTACTTTTAGATTGTTAAATATATTTAAAGTGAATATAATTAACACGGGCAATGAAAATGTATTTTCCAATCTTTTAAAGATTCGAAGCATGGCTTCATAGGCTTGATATCCATCTGAATTTAATGATGTTTTATTGCTTAGACATGTTGATAAAGTACAACAGTAAAACACGTAGAAGATAACAATTGCATAATGAATAAATTTAACATAGGATAAGGAAAACTCATTAAAAAAATAAACACAGCTTGCTTTGGTTCTACGAATGAAGAAATTCCTTGGAAATCTTTCGAAGACGCATCAGAAAACACAACGTAGCATATCGTTCTTACAAAAGGACGCAGAAAACCTATTAAAATTATGCATGCAACTGCCGTTTTGGAATATCCTGAAATTCTTGACAAATCATGGTTTCCTGCAAAGAATTTCAGATCTTTAATTAAGCCAAGTACGTTATTCATCCTCGGATAAACTAACCACCGAAAAAGAAGGGGAATTAATCTAGCCGCACTTATAAGACCCATTCTCCCGGTAACTGCTTGACCAAGGCTAATTAAGCTGATTAATGTATGGAAGCACATTAAATGAAAGAAAGTAGCAATGACAATCTTTAATACTCTTCTTCGTTTGTTAGAATATAAACCACATAGAAAATAAAGGACCATAATAGCTTTCATTATGTCTGTAATTAGAAAGAGATTGATTGTAATTTTCTTTTAGAAAAGCATCAGTTTTTTCATCAAATGAGTAAGAAATGCCGTATGCATGTATATAGAAAAAATTATTTACATCGAATGAAACATGAGTTTTTAGGATATGCAGTTAACGTACACTATCTCTTGTTGATAGATTCGACACCAAGGAAACGATACGAGCACAGAACTTTTAAGAAATAATTGGTTAAATAAATAACTTAATGAATTGAATTTTTGTTATTAATGAAATTAAAGGTTGGTTTTCATTCTAACTTTTAAATCGATGAAATCAATTTTACTTTATATAAAAAATGCCGACGTGATAATTATTTCAATTAAGAAATGTAAAATTTGTACAATTGCAGCATATTTTTCGGATTTATTTAATTTGTTTATTTTAAAAAATAGATCAAAATCTTTATGTTTAATACTTGCAGAATAAATAGAAAAGTGAATTTAGGGAAAGTCATTAACAACCGATGAGGGAACATGCAAAAAGTCTAAATTTTTGTACTAGGTTGTCTGTTTTGGATTTGTGGGAATGGTGGTAAGACCTTTGCGAGATTTTTTCAATTTAGTAGAGCCAGGCTGATGTATTAAATAGATTTCATTACTATTGGAGGTAAAATATCAGTTTTTTGTACAATAGTTGAGTGATTATTATTTTTTGACATCCTGTTTGAATTGATAATTTAGACAGTGAAGGAGAATGTTAAGTGAGGGTATAAAAGAAGCGATACATATTTAAGCGATGTTTTCATTTTAGAGCCATTTAATTTGGTTATTTCAAAATATAGATCAAAATAGTATGGATATTTACAGAATAAATAGAAAAGAGAATTTTATTGAAGTCAATAACAAGGAGGAAACCTGCAAAAAGTCAAAACTTGTAGTAGTTTGTCTGCTTTTTAAATTTATGGAAAGGTACTAAGACATTTGTTTGAATTTAGTAGAGCCAGTGTAACTATTTTTTCAAGTAGTATGTCGTTACTATTAGTGGTAAGATATGAGATTTTGTTCAGTAATTGGATTATTCCCTTCGACTTTTGAGTAAAATGCATGGTTGGATTGGTATTTTCGGCAGTGAAGATGGAAGATTATGAGGGTGTAAAGTTCGAATTCCATTTTTTATCCAATACATTGTTGTTGTTTTCTGAAGGCCAAGCAACACCTGCAAGACGCGGCACAATCTATACTCTCAGACTTAATGCATGTTGCAATGGTAGTTTTTCTTTTTTATGGCAATATAAGTTAGGTAGTTTTCACCACATTTCAGATATCTGGAAGACGATGCAATTGAAACTAGTATACTTAAAAAAGAAGATTGAATTGCAGTGTGCCGTTAAGTTTCTAGGAAGTAAACTTCAACTGGAATTGATATCTATATCTTTCCTTTAATTTTGTACATCTCATCCACATGAAGTATCCAGTGGATTCCCTCTGGGAAAATGAATAGTGGGTATTTAATTTTTAAGTATTTTTGCAGTACTTTTTTTATATTTAGTTTGATCAGTTCAATTTCGAAATTTTTAATTATTGTGCTAACACTTCAGAACAACTTTCAGTGGTATTTCAATTTTCTGCTTAATAACAAAATATCTACATTTGCAATCTTAAGAATCTACTAATTTGTTGATGGGATTCCTTATTTTCGGAATATAACCTTATTTAATCTATTATTTTCGGCATAGTTTTTAATCGGCAAAATATATGTTCTGAAGTTAATTTGAAAATTCAAAATATAGAAATTTTCGAAAATTTGGTTCTGCTGTAACTTAAAAAATATTTCTTATTATTCTTTTCTAACATTTATTTGATAGAAAAGGACACCCATAGTCGAGTGTACTTTTTATGTCTCTGAAAAAGTTTTTCAGAAGTTATAAATTTATTTTTAAAATTCAAAATATAAGAATTTTTAAATTTTCGATGTAGTCAAAATCATGAAAAATTAAAATGCTAGAATCAAAATGTTTTATCGTTAAATATAAAATGATACCTTAAATTAAAAACATTAAAAGTTTTATGGTAGGAGTCATATTTCAAAAGCTAGCGTCATCTAATCATTAAAGTCCTGAAAATGAATATTTAAATCGTTTCAAAGAGTTTTTAGCAAGTTTGTGAAACTTCCGACCAATTTGACTGAAATTTGGTATGGAAGGAATTCTCGAGAATATATTTTGATTCACTGTAAAGATTTTTGAGTCTGTGTGAAAATTTTCCAAAAACATTTAGCCTATTGGAGGAATTTTTTAACATTCGATTCTCATGTCATTAAAAAATTATATACAAATATTTTTTTTAAGTTTTATTTGATAGAAAATGTCATCTGTAATTGAACTGTACCTTTTTTAGGTCTCTGCAACATATTCTTGAGAAGTCAAGAAATTAACTTAAAATTTAAAAAAATGGGAAGTTTGAATTTTCGATATGGCCAAAATCATGGAAAATAAATTTAAATGCTAGAAATGAAATGTTGGTATCGTTAAATATAAAATGATGCTGGAAATTAAAACATTAAAAGTTTTATGGTAGAAGCCATATTTCAAAAGCTATTTATCAGCTCTTAATTAAATTCATGGAAACGAGCATAAAATAAAACTAAAAAACACGCTAAGGCGAGCTAAATTTGTAGAACTGTGAGAACCATTATTTTCAGGAATTTAATTTTATTGTTCCAAAGGATAGGGCAATTTTCAATTGTTCCAAACAATAGAGCAGTTATCAATTGTTTCAAACAATAGAGCAATTTTCAATTGTTTCAAACAATAGAACAATTTTCAATTGTTCGTAACAATAGAGCAATTTCCAATTGTTTCAAACAATAGAGCAATTTCAATTGTTTCAAACAATAGAGCAATTTTCAATTGTTCCAAACAATAGAGCAATTTCCAATTGTTTCAAACAATAGAGCAGTTATCAATTGTTTCAAACGAGACAGCAATTTTCAAGTATTCCAAAAGAAAAATCAAACCTTTTTGATGGATACGACAGTATCATTCTTGATATTTCTGTTCAACAAATTTTTCAAATTTCACATGTTCATAGGAAACATTATTACAGATACGCATGCGCAATTTCCTATGAGCATGCGCGGTAGGATGACAAAAATATCCAACGATAAAAAAACGTTACGCAAAAGCTCTCTATTATCACCATCTTGCCAAAAAAAATTTTCCTGAAATACTTTTGCGCCAAAGTTTATCGCTTTATCGTCAAATTGTTTCACTAAATGAAATTTTATTTTTAAATTCCTCTTGTGCCGAGAAGTATTGTTTTATAGGGAAATTTTATCACTAAGAAATATTTTATTCCTAAAATGCTTTTTTTGCGAAATATTCACTTTAACGCTATCCAAAGCCTATGCCTAAATTGCCTTTACGCCAAATTAGATCGCTTTATCGCCAAAAGTGTACAATTATTATGGCAAATTTTAATGATTTGCTATTACGCCAAATGTTACCATTTTAACGACAAAATATATCACTCTTTTGGTAAAATTATATTCCTAAATTGCTTTTACACCAAATTATATCTCTTTAACGCCAAATTCTTATGTGGAATTTTGTTTTTCTAACTCACAAAAAAGTATCACTTTTACAATGATAATAATCGCTATTACAATAAAATTATGCTAAAATTATTCGCTAATACGACATATTTTTTTCTATTATGTCAAGAAATATTTAATATTGTTTAAATTGCCGAATTCGAAAGATAAAACAATAGTAATAAAAAAGAAGAAACCAGATAAAACTTACATTTTACTGTGATGTATCCTTTTTTGGGGAAGAAAAAGATTAATTTCCCTAAATTGCCTTTAATTGGTGCTAAAACTTGTCTTGCATAGAATATCAAAACAATAATAAAAAAAAAATAATAAAAAACACCATCACGAAACTACAGAAACGCACCCCGCGAAAGTTCCAGCGGCCATTTTCTCCCGTAAACTAACGTTCTAAAACTAAAATGTTAACCGCTTAAATGTTATGTTTTCCTCGCGAATTCAAATAACTGTTGCCACAAAACCTAAATTACGTCAACAGCATTAAAAGGAAACATCACAAGAAATATAGAAATATTTTATGCGTTCGAGGGCGGTTTTATCAACAAACTAACTTTCTAAAAATAAAAAGTAAAATATTTTAGGTCGAATTCAAATAACTGTTTTCACAAAACCTTAACTATATCAACAGCATTAAAAGGAAAAATAATATTTGATAATCTAATATAAGTTATTAATAACGCAGAAAATCGTTTTTGTTGTTTGTTTTATATTCTGTTATTATTATATATTCTGTTATAATTTTTTATATTCTGTATTCTGTATACGTTATAAGAGCAATAATTTATAATCAGTCATTTTTCGGAATAATTATTTTAAAAAATATATATTTCTGTTCTTATTTACCATAATTAAAAATTCTGCAAATTACAATTAAAGTAGCAATGAAATAATCATTATATTGTATGGAAAAAGAAGTTACAAATTCCTCTAATTACAATATTGTAACCCTAAAGAAATTGGCGAAATATTCCGGGATGCAAGATCGAATTCCTCAGGCGATCCTCATTCTAGATTTCGACAGATATGTATATGGATTGAAAGAAAGAATATTGATGGGATTTTAAAAATACACTCAAACGTGTTTTTATGCAGACTATTGTGTTTTATTTTAATATTTTATAGGTGGTTTTCTTTGTTGTGCGTTTAAAAAAAATTCCATCAAATGCATATTATGAATAAAATTTAATTTCAAAAAGTAATTTAAAAACAGAACAACAAATGGCTATCAAAATGACATGCAAATTAGAAGATCCACAAGATGTCCCATGCGATATTATTTCTTCACATACCAATAATTTTTATTAGTTCCAATCTTCAAGAAATGAAAGTGATTTTGAAATAGTTTTGCACAAGGAAATCTGATGAATAATTTTAAAAGCACATATTGTAATTTATATAAGCAAATAAAGAAATTAAAATATTCCGGTATTTAAATACATTTTTTGTTTAGAAAATTAATTTCTAGCCACATCGTGAGGTTTAAATTTACATATTTTCAACGTGGGACTCTTTTTATGTGGTCCATTTTTTTACCTCAAAAAAGAATTTTTTTTTTAAATGTGCTACAAGCAATGTATATTATAGCTATTTATAAAGTTTCAGAAAATTTGTTGTGATCCCCATCCCCCCCCACAAAAATAAGTTTGAGTTTATTAACAACATTTGATGTTCTGCGTGATTTCATAAGGAATACGGGTGATAACACTTTAATGCGGAATCTTTTGATATGTTCCGCATTGTTCAACTTGAAATTAATTTCCTTAAGATTTTTCTCGGTATTACAAGTACTCGAATCGTATATTCTCATCTTGTACAGCTTATAATGTATTGTCCAAAAATATTTTATTATCAGGATTTCATTTCAGGAAAAACTGCGTAAATCTGTTTATTTATTGTATTCAATTTATTATTAATAAGCATTTAAGTCATTAAGAATGTGTTTCTGCATGCTATTAAGAATGTACATTTTTGTATATTCCCATCATAGCAGAAGTCGTACTATATATATAGTATGACATTTCTTATATTGTTTATGAAGAAATAAAATAAAATAGAACAAAAAAATTAAAATAAATAATCTACCCATTCAAATATTAAAAACAAGACTCAGAAATACACACTAAACTACACACCAGAGAAGTTTTATTCATTAAATATACTTAACAAATTTTTAAAAATATTAAGAAAATTGCAAGAAGGCAATTGCATATGTGAAGAGCCATGCCACTGTTCCCAAGATTAGAGATTTTTTGATGACAAAAACACCCCATGCTGTCAATTTTAAATATCTCCAGTCTTCAAGGATTCTCAAATATTGACCATTCAATAGTGAATTAAATTCAAAGTACTCATAAAGAAATAATCAAAATTTGTCAGCCTTTTTTTGAACACGGTCAGTAGATAAGACAATAATTATCATCAGCACGGCATTAATGAAAAAGTACGGAATGCTCATGTTTAACGCAGGCCAATTTCGAAGTCTTACAGAATAAAGCATCTGATATATGAATATAAAAAACACAGCTAACATTCGTGCAAACAGGAAAAATATAAATGGCGAAAGAGTATCTTCTATGTCTTCAAAAATCTTCAGTATTTTTTTGTACAACCTGAAAGCTTGGATTCTGTGCCATTTTTTGGCACTTAAGCTATTAGCAACGATGAAGCAGATTAAGAGGTAAAAGGTAGTGAATGTGAAAAATATAAAATGATTGACGTATACAGATCCCAATTCATAAGCAAATTTTTTGAATTAGCACGCTTCTTTCATCTGCATTCGGTACATCAAAGGGACAGTAAGAATGTTTGAAAAATATAAAAATAATTACCCACAATGACGGATAGAAGCAACTTAACAGTACAACAAAATAACTGGCTAAATTTGCTATTTTGGAAAGTCTTTGACGATCAAGAGGAACAATTTCTTTTTGTAAGACCTCTAGATTTTCCATAAGAGTTAAAATGTCCCTTTTCTTTAATTGCATCATCCACCACATCGTCCATTGACCAAGGTAATTGCTGTGTTCACAGTTAGACTCCAGTGAAAACTTTTGAATACTAAACAATAAAATTTCACAGAGGTGACTCCCAACGCAGCAGCATTGTAAATAAGCGCAAGTAATAAGGGAAATCCTTTGTTGTTTTCTTTGATATCAATTCCACACATTAGAAATAATAAAAGAAATGGTTTCAGGATATTTTTCATTTTAATTTTGCCAAATAATTTTATAGTGCAAAGCCTTTGCAGTTTCAACTTTTGAATTTACAAAGAGTTGAATCTCCAGTCTCCAATCAACACTTAAAATCAAATGACATCGAATTTCGAACGTTAAATTTCAAACGGCTACCAAGGATACACTTTACATAATAAATATGACAGTCATAGTAATCGATAACAATCATGAAAATTGCTTTTAAATACAATTAGTAAATTTAAAAAACTCTCTTCAACTTAATAAGCTATGCTATGATGCACACATTTATTTCTTTATCAGTCGAGAATAAAAAAGAAAAAACAATAACACAAAAATTTGCAATATTGAAGATTATATTTATAAAGCAAGAAGCTTGTGTGCCCTTATATTTACCTCTCTATATGCGATTTAATTTTATAAATGATAAAAAAAATCTTTATTTTTTTATTGTTATATTATGTTTTCAACTTATTTTGTTAAAAGGTCAAAAACTACAAAATCACATATTTCTGTACACATTCGGATTCAAATTTAGGATTCATATGTTAAATAGTTGGATTTTTTGAGTTTATTCATGAAGTAGCAATTGGGACCTAGTGTTTACAGTTTCAGGGAAACTACGTAATTTTTACGTTGATAAATTTAACAAAGGAAAAATATTGCCTTTGGCTTTGTCAGTCTTTAATTCAATTATTGTCACATTTACATGCCTTTAAACAAATTGCTGTCATACGTCATGCATGGTATAACTGTATATTGAATTCAAATGCCGTATATAATAGCCTTTATTTTAAAATAATGATAAACTTAGTTAAAGAAAAATCTATTAATGCATTTTATGTTTTCCTTTAAGTAAATCGCCAATTAATCGTTTTTTGTTTCAGATTTTATTTTAAATTTATCATAGTAATAAATTAAAATTAATTTCCTTTTTTCAAGTTTCAATCATTTCGTAGTAATTTTTCTCCAAAAGGCAAAGCATATATAAAATTTAAAAAAAAATTTTTTAATTTTCTTTTAAATTTAAAATTTATAAAAATGAGAAAAAAAAATCTTACGAATAAGTGTAGTTCTTAAACAAATTTTTTATAAAATTTGTACTCTTAAAAAATTTTTTTTCGTTATTCTGAGTAACCTAGATGCATGAAAATAGTTACTTTTTATTAAAGTTTGGTAGACTTTAACTCTAACAAAAATTAACGGTTGTTTATCACGATAACGATCCGATATGAGTTAGGTATATGAAACGCAAAAAATTATTAGGAACGTAAAAAATCCCAAATTTTGCATTTACTTTCTATAACGAGAAACATTAAAGAAAACGTTTTTTTATAGTACCTGGTATGAGTGAAACATTGAAAAACAAAGCATTGTAGAAAAAAAATATTTTCTAATTTACATGATTTGCTAATATTATTATTAGTATTAATATTATTAGAATTCGAACCTTGGTATTCCTTAATTAATATAACAAAAAAATTATTTTTTCTGACGTGAACAAATAAATTGTTTTTTCGTACGAGATTAATTAATATAAAATATAATATCTAAATTTTTAATTATGACTTAAAAAATATTTTATAGCAAAAAATAAAGATAATTTAAATCATTAAAACATTAAAAACTAAAAAAAGAAAGAATAGTAATTTTTATTATAAAGGAAGCGAATTTTCCTGATAAGAAACTGTGAAGTTTGTTACAAAGGCAAAGGTAGTGTGTTTTTCTTATCCTCCTGCAAAATTGATAACAGATTAATTGAGAAGTAATGAATTTTTTTTTTTCAAAAAATAAAATTTGTTTATATACTAACAACAAGTAACATAAGAAAAATTTTTAAAGTCAATTTCTACTTTTTTTTCCACTATATTGCAGAAAGTCCTTTATAAATAATTCTCATTCATTTTTTTAAGTTTATCTGGCGCTATCTATTTTTAGATATATGCAATTTAAATCTAAAAAAAAACTAAATATAATTAATTAAATTTAATTAATGAATTAATATTTGAAAAGACTGTATTAATATCCAGTGTCATCCACTACAAGTTAAAAAAAAATGTATTTGTACATGAGTGAAATAATCAAAAGTACTTTATGAACGATTGAAAATTTGAACAATATATATATAGGGAGAGTGTGAGCTAATAGAAGGAATTGAATAATAAACAATTAAAAATAAATACAGTGTCTAATTAAATCATTTAAGTAGCATTACCAAAATGCAGCCATTTTGAAACGAAAACAATGAAAAGCCAATTAATTATTTTTTTTTTCGATATCAAAATTGATAATTATTTGAATAAAATGGTTTTGCAAACTCGAATGTCTTTGAACTATTTACATAATTTTTTTCCATTTCCATTTAGCTATGAATGCTACGAATTTCTATCATGAACGTCTGTCACAGTTGTGATTTTGTAGTAATAAATTTGCTACCTCTGTTAATAAGAAAATTGCTAAAATTTCCCATCTTAATGCATTTGTATTTATTTTCAAGAAAAAAGACTTCTCTATTTTCCTAATTGACGATTTGGAGAAAAAATAACATTTAATATTATCGATAAGTATTTAATATTTTATTGTACAATGTATTTGAAGAGTTATGAACAATTAATTACCTACGAACTCTAGAGAGAAAGTTCTACCAACAAAACTTTCTCGATGAAACTTACATAACATAAAAAATGTTCGAAATTTAATTTTTAAAAATCGTAGTGTATTTGATGCATATAAAAATGGAACAATATGTTTGACATTTTTATTGTATTAAGCTAACTTTAGAATATGTTCTATTTGAAGAAAAGTATTTTATGGAATGCCTTTAATATGTTACAAACAAATACAATAATCATTGCTTGTTATTAATTAAGAAATTTTATTTTGACAACTTTAGTAAGAAAGTTTTTAATAAAGAAGAAGAAAAAAGAAATACAAATATATAACATAATGTATATAAAATAAAATATATAACATAATTGCCATTCTTACAATACATCATATTTCTACTTGATTAGAACAATCACATTTGAAAAATTTTAGATCTAATACGCATCTGAGATTCCATCATGGAAAAAGCAATTAATAGATAATAAATTAAAATTTAAAAAACTAGAACAATATATTAGTAAAAAATTTCAAGAGATAGAAATGTTTAATTTTACAGAGTTAAAGAAGCTAACACAAATACAAATGCCAGCATTGGATTTAACAGGAATTATTAAGTAATTGCAATTATGTGCGGCTTTCTTGCCGAAGCGCTGAATTTAATTAGAATCAAAATTAACTGTTCTTAAAATTTGAAGTCCATTGTTAAAATTAGCTGTTGCTTTTGTCATCTGGAGTTGATCGCTAATTCTTAGAAATGTAGTTAAAGAAAACAGCTACGTTATAGTAATAACACAAACCTAATTTAATCTATGATTCTGTTTTTATTAAATGATAATGAATCGAATTCTTTTAAATAGAACCATAAAGTTTTTCTTTTTTTCCCTTTTGTGGAAGTAAAATACACTTCCATTCTTTTAATTTGCATTTCAAGTCAAGCTAATTTTTTTGTTTTGAACTCTAAGCAATTTCTAAGACAGTTTTTTTTTTTTTTAAATAGCGTATATTTTACCCATTATTACAATTTTCACGAAGAGAAAACATTATAAGCATTAAAAAATTATATTGTTTGGGAAGATTCATCTTTTTTCTTTATGTATGATTGATGAATATATTTTCTATAATAAATTTTCTAGGTGCATGAAATTTTCTTGAAAAGATGAGCGAAAAGGTTTTGTGGTTTGGAATTGCAACGGATCAAATTTTCAAAGTATTTCCGAACAATAATTTGTTTTTACTTTATAATGTTGTTTATTTTTATTGAATAATAAATAATGCTTGTTTCAATTAAGATGATTATAATTCATATCACAATTTTGTGCGTGTGTTAAACAGCCAACAACAAAAATCTTTTTAAATCTTCTTTCCGTGAAAAAATTGAAATTCAAACAACTTAAATATTTACCCTTAAGGATATATAATATGATAAATTTGTAAGATTTTAGGTTTAAACAGCGTTAACTTAAAACCAATATAAGTTTAAAAAATTAATATATTTCACTTTTCCTAAATGTTGGGAATTTGACTTGTTTAAGTTATTTAGCAAAACGATTAATTAAGGTCAGGTTATCCTTATCAACATAATCATAAAAGATTTTGTCTACATAATAAGTTACTTAACAATAACAATAATAAAAAAATACATTCCAAAATATCCGTTTTATCAAGACGTATGACATAAGATACTCAAAATTTTAACTAAATTCTTAACGTATCTAGTTAAATACATTTAAATTTGTATTTCGGCATACTATAAAATTTAAGTAAATGTTAACTAGAATTACATATAGTCTAGAAATTTTTTTAATTTTTTTTTTATTTTTCACCTTTATTTAAGTTGGTGTTTAACTAATATATTGCCCTGTTAAAGTTTAATGTTATAAGTAAAACTAAAGAACAATTTTTGCAATATATTTTTATTTTTATGCTATGGAAATAAAATATGATTTTCTAAGAAAATATGAAGAAATATTTATGTTTAATTCATAGCTAAATTTTTGTACTTGTGTGGTGTATTTTTAAACAACTATGAGAACTGAAGTAGAACAGTTGTATAGGTAAATATCCATGCTACTACCCCTAAAAGCAAAGGTTCTTGAATTGTAAAAACACCCCAGGCCGTCAACTTCAAATACTTCGAATCCTCAATGAATCTATCGTACTTCCCCTCCATTAAGGAATTGACTTGGCGATATTCATAAAGTGATAAGCGACATTGATTAGCCTTTCTTTGAGCATGATCAGCAGAAAGTACAGCGATCATCATTAGCGTGGCATTAACGAAAAATTCAATGAAGCTCATGAATGGAATAATCGCATTTTGAACTCTGACAGCGTAAAGCAATACATAAAAACTCATGAAAAATCCACTGAAAATACGTACAAGCAAAAACAGAATAAATGGTGAGAGTGTTTCTTCTATGCCCTCAAAATGTTTCAGCAAACTTTTGTACAATTTTAAAGCGTGGTCTCTATGTCTTTTTCTCATGTATAGGCCATTATTGATGACGGAGCAATGCGGGATGTAAAATGCAGCGAATGAGAAAATTGTATAATTATCGACATATGCAGATCCAAATTCATAAGCAACATTCAGACTTAGTATGTTTTTGATATCTGCATTTGGTACCTCAAAAGGACAGTGAGCGCGTTTGAAAATTCCAAAATTGATTATCCATAATGATGCATACAAGCAACTTAATAATATAACACAAATACTAGATATCTTGGCGATTTTTGCGAGTCTTTGGCGATCGAAAGGATCAAGTTCTTTTTTTAAAGGCTTCATTTTTTGAATGGGAAAAAGAAATTTATTCTTTTTAATTTGCATTTGCCCAATTCGCCATGATCAATACCATATCCAAAGTGTATCTCCAATAAAAATATCTGACAACTCCGCAATAAAGTTTTACGGAAATGATTCCCAACGCAATTGCATTGTAAATAAAAGCCAATAATTTTGGCCATCTTTTATTCTTCTCTTTAATGTCAATTCCACAGAATAAAAATAACATAAGGATCAGTTTTGTGAAATTTGCCATTTAATTTCAATTTGAAGACTTGATGTTAAATGCAATTCGAACTTACTTACAATAGTAGCATTCATGAAACAAAAAGCCTTATGTCTTCTGTTATCACTTATTTAAATTCAAATAACATATCATCTATACTCTTTTAAATCTATAGCTTATTGCCGTCGATTCGCAACCAAGGAAACGCTTTAGGTGTGTAAACAAGATCAGTGATCATAATTTCCCAATAATAAATTAAAAGACTTAAGTTTAATGAAAAATGCATTTTGAAGACACAATTAAAATCCGTTATAACTTTTTTGAAATCTACCTTCATCATTATAATATGCCCATTTTTCTGTTATTTAGAATGTAATTAAGATTAAATACATAGTTTAAAAATATAATGATTGAAAAAGATAATAGTTTAATTTATATTTCAAAATGGCTCTTAGAAAGATTTTCCATTACACTCATTCTTTTAAAGTTTTACCATTGTCTGTTCAAGTATTATGACATCATTTTAAATGAACAATAGCAAATTCTTTAAAAATACAATGAATTTAAATTTAAATTACTATTAAAAATACACTGAATTTAATTTAAATGTAAATTAGGATATATTAAATGTTAAGATACAATTATATTAATACTAGATATACACTGAAGTGACAAAAGTCATGGGATACCTCTTAATATCGTGTCGGCCCTTCTTTCGCGCAGCAAAGTACAGCAACTCGACGTGCCATGGACTCAACAAGTCGTTGGAAGTCTTCTGCAGGAATATTGAGCCATGCTGTCTCCATAGACGTCCATAATTGTGAAAGCGTTGATGGTGCAGGATTTTGGGCACGAACAGACCTCTCGATGATGTCCCATAAATGCTCGATGGGATTCATGTCGGGAGATCTAGGTGGCCAGATCATTCGTTGGAATTGTCTAGAATGTTCTTCAAACCAATCGCGAACAGTTGTGGCCCGGTGACATGGCGCAATGTCATCCATAAAAATCCCATCGTTGTTTGGGTCCATGAAGTCCATGAATGGCTGCAAGTGATCTCCAAGTAGCTGAACATAAGCATTTCCAGTCAATGTTCGGTCCAGTCGCACCAGAGGACCAAGTCCATGCCATGAAAAAACAGCCCACACCATTACGGAGCCACCACCAGCTTGAACAGTGCCTTGCTGACAGTTTGGGTCCATGGCTTCGTGGGGTCTGCGCCACACTCGAACCTTACCATCAGCTCTTACCAACTGAAATCGTGACTCATCGGACCAGGCCACGGTTTTCCATTCATCTAGGGACCAACCGATATGCTCACGTGCCCACAAGAGACGCTGCAAGCGATGTCGTTATGTCAGTAAAGGCACTCGAGTCGGTCTTCTGCTGGAATAGCTCAAGAAAGCCAAATTTCTCAGCACAGTTCTAACAGACAAGTCCCTTGTACGTCCCACATTGATTTCTGCGGTTATTTGACGCAGTGTTGCTTGTCTGTTAGAATTTAAGACTCTTTGCAGACGTCGCTGGTCTCGGTCGTTAAGTGCAGGCGGTCGACCACTGCGCTGTCCATGGTGGGATGTTATGCCTGAAATTTCATACTCTCGGCACACTCTTGACACAGTGGATCTGGGAATGTTGAATTTCCTAACGATTTCCGAAATGGCATGACCCATGCGTCTAGCTCCCGCTAACATTTCGCGTTCAAAGTCTGTTAATTCCCGTCGTGCGGTCATCATCACGTCAAAACCTCTTCACATGAATAACTTGAACAGAAATGAAAGCTCTGCGAAAGCACTGCGCATTTATACCTGTTCTACGCGATGCTACTGCCATCTGAAAATTTTGATATTGCTATCCCATGACTTTTGTCACTTCAGTGTAATCGTGCAACATGATTCCATATTGCACGATTTAACTGAATTATCATCACATTTGGTTATTTACACTTGTTCAGAAAATTAAAATGTTAAAAATGAATCGATGACATCATATCGTTTAAATGTCAGTTGTATAAAATTATGTAATGATTTATCGTTATTGACATTATAACGAAGTTATTCAAATCAATATTTGAATTATGCAACAGAAAAATACATTTAATATTTTCATTTCAATACCCACATTTTAAAATTCTTTATTACGTGAAAAGTAAAAACATAAAAACATAAGAAGAAGTTTTAATTGAATGAAGAATTTTTATTTTTGACATGAAAAAAAATTTACTGATATATATTTAGAAGAACATAGACAGTATGTTAATTTGGATTATATGAATTTCTTAATTTAAGTACAATGTGTTAGTTTCGTAACTATATTATATTAATTTATATAATACTTTTACAATTTAAAACGTTTTAAAAAATTTGCGTACATTTTACTGGGAATTCTTCCTCAATTGTCTTTCTTTGAAAATGCTAATGATGGATAATTCAGACAAACGAAATTATTCACATTGATATAAATTATATAAAAAAATCTTCAGTTAGTTAAGATGCCTAAATATTTTGTTTCAAAAATTTTGGTTTTTAACTCACTGAATCGTTTTCGTAGCTTTTTAGTGTTAAAAACACATTAAATATAACAGATTTTAATTTAATCCCGCTTTAGATTTAGCCAAACACAAACTTTGATATTAGAAATATACTGTTGACGACAAGATTTGTGTTTCAGTACCCTCATATATATTGCAGGAAATAATTTAGAGCTTCATTTATTACATATCGTTTTTGTCATCATAATGACATGATAACATATTTAAAAATACTAAATCATTCGATCCAAATTTACTTACAATTTCACTCATTTAACTCAGTTCTTTAGATGAAATAACAGAGTTAAATCATGATTTATTGTGTCAAAAATGTTCACGCAGTATGTATAGGCCATTATTGATGACGGAGCAATGCAGGATGTAAAATGCAGCGAATGAGAAAATTGTATAATTATCGACATATGCAGATCCAAATTCATAAGCAACATTCAGACTTAGTATGTTTTTGATATCTGCATTCGGTACCTCAAAAGGACAGTGAGCGCGTTTGAAAATTCCAAAATTGATTATCCATAATGATGCATACAAGCAACTTAATAATATAACACAAATACTAGATATCTTGGCGATTTTTGCGAGTCTTTGGCGATCGAAAGGATCAAGTTCTTTTTTTAAAGGCTTCATTTTTTGAATGGGAAAAAGAAATTTATTCTTTTTAATTTGCATTTGCCCAATTCGCCATGATCAATACCATATCCAAAGTGTATCTCCAATAAAAATATCTGACAACTCCGCAATAAAGTTTTACGGAAATGATTCCCAGCGCATTATGTCAAATTATTATGTCAAAAACGTTCACGCAGAAATTATTTTTACAATAATGAACAAATACAATTTTAATAAAATTTAAATCTTCAAACACCATTCCACACTTTGTCATTTATGCACTTAATTTAATTTTCAAAGAAACTTCACTAAAATTAATCCATAAACAAAAGGCCAAGCAAACAAAGAAAGAAGTATGGATCTTCGAATGGTAAACATCTTCCAAGCAGTTAATGTCAAAACATTGCGATCTTCGAAAAGTTTTATCCATTTCCCATTAACAACTGTTGAATATTTGTAAAGTTTTGAAGACAAAAAATATACGCTAACTTCATTAGCTTTCAGCTGAACAGTTTCTGCAGAAAATGTCATAGCAATTGTAGCCATAATAACAATTACAAGTTCAACGGAACTAATATAAATTTCAATTCCTTTTCCTTTAAACATTATATACATTACTTTAAGATAGTTAAAACTATTTAAAGTGAATATAATAAACACGGGCAATGAAAATGTATTTTCTAATCTTTTAAAAATTCGAAGCATCGCTTCATAGGCTCGATGTCCATCTCGTCTATCCAATGCAGTTTTACCGTCTAGACATATTGACAAAGTGCAACAGTAAAAAACGTACAAAATAATTATGGCACTTTGCATAAAATGAACGTAGGTTAAGGCAAACTTATTAAAAAAACAAAACACAGCTTGATTTTGTTCTACGAATGAAGAAATTCCTTGGAAATCTTTTGAAGATGCATCAGGAATCAAAATATAGCACATTATTTTTGCAAAAGTACGCAGAAAACTAAATAAAATTATACAACTACGGTTTTGGAATATCTTGAAACTTTTGACAAATCGTGGTTTCCTGTAAAGAATTTCAGCTCTTTAAGTAAGCTAAGTATGTTGTTCATCCTCGAATAAGTTAACCACCAAAGAAAAAGTGGAACTAATCTAGCCGCAATTATAAGACCCATTCTCCAGGAAATTTCTTGATACAAACTTATACTGATTAATATATAGAAACACATTAAATAAAATAAAGCCCCAATGACAGTCTTTAATACTCTTCTTTGCTTGTTAGAATGCAAACCACATAGAAAATAAAATATCATAATAGCTTTCATTGTTTTTGTAATTAGAAAGAGATTGATAGCTATTTATTTCCTTTAAAAAAGCATCAGTTTTGTCATCAAATGAATAAGAAATGTTGTATGAATATCGAGATCAAAATGATTTACATCGAATAAAACACGACTTTTATAGCTATTGTATACTATCTCTTGTTGATGGATTCGACACCAAGGAAACGATAAACGTATATAACTCTCAAGATATAATTGGTTAAAAATATATAATTTAAATGAATAACTTAATGGGTTCAATTCTTTTGTTATTAATGAAATTAAAGGTATGCTTTCGATCTAAACTATTAAATCGATGAAGTCAATTTTACTTTATCTAAAACGCTGACGTGATTATTATTTAAATTAAGAAATATTAAATTTGTAGGATTACTGCAATCATATTTTTATTTTAGAGCCGTTTAATTTGGTATTTCAAAAGATAGATAAATATATGATGAATGCTTTTAAAACAAACAAAAAAGTGAATTTAAGAGAAGTTAATAACAATGAGGAAATGAAGAAACATGCAAAAAAAAATTACAAGTTTGTCTAATAAGTTATCTGCTTTTTTTTAATTTACAGAAGGGTGCTAAGACATTTGAAGGCCTTGTTTGTATTTGGTAGAGTCAGGATAACCATTTTCTCAAGTGTCGTTACTATTGGTGGTAAGATATGAGATTTTGTACAGTAATTGATTTATTTTCTTTGCTATTTGAGTAAAATTCTTAATTAGATTGACAGTTAAGGCAGAAGTTAAGAGAGGGTGTAAAGTTCCAATCCCATCTTTTATCCAATACATTGTTGTTGTTTTCTGAAGGCCAGGCAACACCTACAAGACGCGACACAATCTATATACTCCCTGAATTAATGGATATTGTACTGGTAGTTTATCATTAATTCGGCAGCTCTAGTTAGATGGTTTTTTACCACAGTCGAGATATATGAAAGAAGATGCAGTTGAAACTAGTATACTTAAAAACGAAGCATCAATTGTAGCGTGCAGTTTATTTTCTAGGAAGTAAACTTCAACTGAAATTTATTACTACATCTCCTTTAATTATGAACATCTCGTCCACCTTAAGTTTTCAGTTGAGTATTTCTGGGAAAATGAATATTGGGTATTTACTTTATAAGTATTTCTAGCTTTTTTACAGCTGTTCAGTTAAATTAGTTAAGTTTCGATATTTTTAATTATCGTGCTCACACGGGACGCTTCAAAATCTCTTTCAATGGCATTTCTATTTTCTACTTACTAGAAAAGTATTCATATTTGCCAAGCTTAAGAATTTAATAATTACTTTATTGGATCTCTTATTCCCGGAGAATCCTGATGTAATTTTAAACAAGTTTGTCATATTGGGATTTTTCTATTATAATTTTGAGGAGTTTAAGTAAAATTCAAAGTCAATAGCTAAGAGAGTTTATTTCAAGTTTGCGAATAAGCTGACATGTCTAAGGCCTTATCCCATGCATAAAATTTGTTATCGATTCAGAGTTGATTCCCAGCACTGTAGCATAAAGTAATATTGGAAATCCTGGGTTGTTCACTTTTTATCAATTAAAAATAATAAATAATAAAAAATTTAATAATAAAAAAAATAAATAATAAATAAAAAAAACATTTGTTTTAGGATATTTTACATTTTCCTTTTGCCAAAAAGTTTTATTTTTTAGTGCAATTCCTGTTCAGTTTCAACATATTTATTTACTGAATATTGAGTCTCTTAAATTTCAACTCATATTATCAACACTTGAAATCAAATGGCATCCAGTTTTCAAAGTTTAATTTTTGCACTTGATTGCATTCAATCTACTACCATGGATACGTTTTAAATAAGAACTATGACAATTATGATAATCGATAGTGAAGAAAATTGCTTTTAAATATAATTAATAAATCTAAAAAACGAGCTTAAACGTAATAAACTATGCCATGATACACGCACTTAATTCATTATCAGACGAGAATAATAAAAAAAAAGAATTAATATAAAAAAAGTCATATTGAAGATTATATTTATAAACCAATAAGCGCGTGTGTGCGTGCATGTATCTCTCTGTGTGTATATTTTTTTAAATCTTTAATTTTTATTTTAACATTATGTTTTTAAATTATTTTCTAAAGGGATCTAAGACAGCGAATTTTATTTATTTATTTATTTTATATTATATTTTTCTGCTCATTCGGATTCATATTTATGATTCATTTGGAAAATATTTTGATTGTTTGACTTTATTCGTGAATTAGCAAATATGATCTAATGTTTAGAGTTTCAGTGAAGCTACATAATTTTTTACGTTGGTATATTTAACTACGGGAAAGGAAAGTATAGCAAAGAAATTTACAGAAAAAAAAATTTGGCAAAAAAAAAAAAAAATGATATTTGAACAAAACATTTTAAAAAAATTAAATGAGGATCTTAAACACAAATTTGCAAGTGCACGCGTTTTGCGGTTGCTAAATATTACGGTCCGCAAGATTCTTCTCTCTGTTCTCTGCATTTTCAGTATCGCTTCCAGCCTGTCCAGATGTTGCAATCGGGTGATACCCAATCTAAGACTAAATTACCGAATGAATTCCTCACCCGGTATTACGATGATAACAGCTGGCTTTTACGCACTCTGTGGCTAGACAAGGTCCATTTCAACTTCTTCACAGGTGACGTTAATTCAAAGAACTGCTAGTGCTGTTTGATTAATTCAGACATTTCAAAAATAGCCGAAATCTCTTTTAGCGTCTCACAAAGCCAAGCGTAACTCAAACACTAATGAATATTTTGACGTCAAATTTCACACAGATGTCAAGAACAGTGCCAACAACTTAAAAAGAACAAAAAATTGAAATTCCTTATGACCGGGAAATCTAAATTTAAATTGGTTTTATTTTTTGGGCACAATAGTAAGGCTAAATTTGCGAATGAATTCCTCATCCGGCATTACGATGATAACAGTTGGCCTTTAATCATCTGTGGCCAGACAAGGTCCATTTCTGCTTCTTGACTGCAAAAGATAAGCCCCAAAATGGAATTGCAATTATCTTACACGAAGAGCAACTGTGTGGAGAGGTATAACTAAAACTTTCAACTTCGGATCCTAGATTTCTGAAGCGATTAGGCTTAAGGTCTGAAAACGTGTAAGGTAATGAGCTATCTAACAATTATCTAATTACGTAATTCCTGATTTGCAATGAAGTGCAGAAAGGCTTTATCTGATGTCATGTGGATGAAGGTGGCTCTCGTCCGCATGAGGGGTCTGCTGAAAAACATAACACAGCAATTTGGTAACAAAGTCCTTCTCCAACCATTTCCACACAAGTAGCTGCCAAGGTCCCTGGTCTCAGTTCCATGAATGTTCAACTGAGGGTATGCCTGAATCCCAAAGTATGTGTATCTAATCCGAGCAAATCTGATCAAATTTGAAAGATTCCATCAGACGTCAGGTTCAACAGTTTCTTCTTGCCATGGTACGTGCTCCAGTGCTATCCGCCATCTGAATCATACGAAGTTCCATCGTTTGTGGAAGGAGGTTTCTCATTCAGCATATCATAGCATACTTCCTTTTGTATCTAAGAAGAACAATATAATGGATATGGCCATTATATTGTAATCAAAGTTTCTAACCCTCATATTGCCCTGGTAAGGTTGGTTATCTGTAAGAAATAAATATTGCGTAATGTTTTTATGTATTTGTATTTTAGTACTTTAAAAATGTGGATTTTGAAATGAAAATATGGAAAATATTTTTCAGTTGCAGGTTTAAAATTTTTATTTCAATACCATCGTTATAATGTCAATAATGATGAATCATTGAGTAATTTTATACATTTGACGTTTAAAGGTTATGATGTCATTAATTCTTTTGTCACATTTTTTTTCTAAACCAGTGTAAAAGGCCAAATGGGATATGATATTTCACTTAAATCCTGTGATACGAAATCATATTTTCTATTATTAATATTGTTTATTAACATATAATATTTTCTCATTTACATTTAAATTAAATTCAATGTATTTTAATGGTAATTTCAATTTAAATGCCTTGTAATTTTACAGAATCTGCTATTGTTCCTTTAAAATAATATCATAATACTTGAACAGACAATGGGAAAACTAGAAAAGAATATTTTTAATGGAAAATATTTCTGAGAGGCATTTTGAAAAATCTATTAAGCTATTATCTTTTTTAATCATTATATTTTTGAACCATATATTTAACCTTAATTACTTTCTGACATACAGAAAATTGGACATATTGTGATAATAAAAATATATCTCAAAAAACTATTAAACATTTTAATTTTGTTTTCAAAATCAGGATGCATTTTTCATTAGACTTAAGTCTTTTAATTCATTATTGGGAAGTTATGATAACTGGTTGTTTACACACCTAAAGCGTTTCCTTGGTTTCCTGTCGAAAGACAGGACAGAAATAAAACAGTTTATATGTTATGTTACTTGAATTTAAATAAGTGAAAATATAAGACGTATATATAAGAATTTTTGTTTTATGATTGTTAATGTTGTAACTCAGTTCAAATTACATTTAACAATAAGTTTTCAAAGCGCATTTCAATGGGAAATATCATAAAGCCGATTCTTGTGCTATTTCTATTCTGTGGAATTGTCATTACAGAAAATAACAGAAGATGGCCAAAATTATTCGCTTTTATTTACAATACTACTGTGTTGGGAATCATTTCCGTAAAATTTTATTGTGGAGTTGTCCGAAATTTTTATTTTAATTGCACTTTAGACATAACATTCACCTTGGCGCATTGGGCGATGTGGTGGGCGATGCAAATTAAAAAGAACAAATTTATTTTTCTCATTCAAAAAATGAAGCCCTTAAAAAAAGAACTTGATCCTTTCGATCGCCAAACACTCGCAAAAATCGCCAAGATATCTAGTATTTCTTTTATATTATTAAGTTGCTTGTATGCATCGTTGTGGATAATGAATTTTGGAATTTTCAAACACTCTCATTGTCCTTTTGACGTACCTAATGTAGATATAAGCATGTTAAGTCTGAATGTTGCTTATGAATTTGAAAATGCTTATATTAATCATTGTACAATTTTCTCATTCGCTGCATTTTACATTCTGCATTGCTCCGTCATCAACAATAGCCTATCCACGAGAAAAAAACAGAGAGTTCATGCTATAAAATTGTATAAAACTTTGCTGCAAAACTTTGAAAGCATGGAAGACACTCTTTCACGGTTTGTGCTATTCCTGTTTGTGCGTATCTTCAGTGGTTTTTTCTTGAGTTTATATGCATTGCTTTACGCTGCCAGAGTTCAAAATGTGCCCATTCCAAACATGAGCTTTGCTGATTTTTTCACTCATGTAACTGTAATGATGATCGTTGTACTTTCTGCTGATCATGCTCAGAAAAAGGCTGACAAATTTCGTTTATCACTTTATGAATATCGCCGAATCGATTCCTCAATGGAAGGAAGTGCGATAGATTCGTTGAGGATTCGAAGTATTTGAAGTTGACGGCCTGGGGTGTTTTAACAATTCAAAAACCTCTGCTTTTAGGAGTAGTGGCATGGATATTTACCTATACAACTGTTCTGCTCCAGCTCTCATAGTTATTTAAAGAAAACCCAGGAAAGTACAGAAATTTAACTATGAAGTGGAGATGTGTACTTCTTTGTATTTTGTTTTAAAAATATGTTTTGTTTCTATAGCACACAAATAAAAATGTGTTGAAAAATTATTCTTAAGCTTTTTTGTAGCATTATACTTAATAGGGAAATATATTAAATAAATCCCAATTTAATTGAAGCTCAAAAATTTATTAACATTTTTTAGAAAAACAGAATTGAGAAAGACAAATTTAAGAAAATTTTTTATATTATATGCAATGCTTATTAATATTTATTTAAATTATGTATGTCGAAATGCATATTTAATTGAATTTATGTTGATTCGTTAAGAAATTACTTAAAATTTGAGTGTCTTATGTCATAAGTCTTGATAGAACGGACATTTTTAATGAATTTTGCTATTATTGTTATTGATAAATAACTTATTATGTAGACAAAATCTTTTATGATAATTTGATGAAGATAACCTGACCTTATTGAATCGTTTTGCTAAATAACTAATTCAGAACATTTAGAAAATAAAAAGTAAATTAATTTTGTAAATTTACTACTGTGAGGCAAACTACAACAAGTAAGGCCAATTTTCAACTTATGGAATTACATTTTTTTTAAATTCTTCTATTAGCTCATACTCTCCCTATATATATCTTGTTCAAATTTTCAATCGTTCATAAAATACATTTTATTTATCCAGTCACGTTCAAATACATTTTTTTTGAACTTGTAGTGGATGACACTGGATGTTAATACAGTTTTTTCTAATATTAAACCATTCATTAAATTTAATTAATTAATTTTAGTTTCATATGGGAGAAATATTCATATATTCACTCTTCTCTTTCTTCTCATTTGCTTATCATCAAACCCCCCCCCCCAAAAAAAATGCCACCTTTTTTTCTCATCTAAATATTTGAAATAGATGCGGAAAAAACTTATTTTCATACCGAGCGAAGTTTAAAAATAAATTTTAATAATATCGGTATGGATTATCAAATTCAGAATTCAGAATGATCAATTAGGATCACATTTCAGAATAATAAATTAAAATCATATTTTAGAATGATCAATTAGGACTAACTAAAATAGCTTTGTACTTTTTGAAATAATAAATTATTTGATTTCAAAATAGATAAACTTAATGTTTGTAATAATTTAAAGATGCTTTTTGTTTGTTTATTTATGTTGAATTTAGACACCTTAAATACGAATTTACTTTTTCTTCTGTTTGTTTAATTAAAGGATTTTTGAGAATTTTTAATTGATTATAGGAATAACTAAAAAAATTGTCGAGATTCAAATAATAAAACAAAAGAAGAAAAGTCAGCGTTTGGAAATGGATGGACGGGAAATCTCCCAATTTAAGCAGGACAGGGCTATTTACGGCAGCATTGGAAACACACACATACACACACACACACACACACACAAAAAAAAAAAAAAAAACCCCAATAAAATTATACGAGGAGCGAGAAGATGTATCAGTACATGTACAGCAATATTTCAGGGGAATTGAATGTTTTATTCTTTTGATAAATCTGTATATAGTAAACAAAGCAATATAGGGTTGGTCTCCAACTTATATAGGTTGTTATCCGGCATGATATTGTTTAGAAAAATTGGTGGATATCTTACTGCTAAATGACATGCAGAAACCTTCGCAATTTAGATAGAATGTACACCTGTGAACAATAAAATGATTGATGATAAATAAAAATTAAGAATTTATACGAATAGAGCAAAGATATGCCATAGATCCTTACAGTAAAAATAATGATCAAAGTTTCAGTCGGTCGATTTACTGTTTTCCTTAGGTATAGCTACAGATAACGAACAAATATGTTCCAACAATCTCTGGTCCTTATGCAGGTTATTAACCGAATTGGTAATGCTTAGTAAATTTGGTTAAGGTTTCCTTCTGATGAATATTTTGCAAAATCTGCTCCGATTGGGATGGAAAACATACTATCGCTCCAGCGAATGTTTGAAAAGCTTGTAGAAATAAATAAATACTAGAAATATCTGATTTATAAGGCAGGGTATCAGATACCAATATCTGAATAAAAAATATTAAGCTTGACACTTCTAACCATTCCAACATATCATAAAAACATAAATGGGGATATAAATGTTATATGTAGGCCATTTATATTATTTTATGCAAATGCCACATTTTTTTTATGCAATTCTAAGCAATGGAGATTTAAAAAATTATATATTAAATAGCATAAAAGTACAAACTTTTTAAAGTTTCAGTCATTTAGGTTATAAATAAAAAAGAAATGAACAACTTGAAACATTTAATTCTAAATAATTATTAAGCACTCCATACTTAATTAATGTGGCTTTTGAATTTGTAATTTTTTAGCACGTCTTGAAAATGCTAACAAAATTAGGTGTTTTAGGTTCATATCAGTTAAACTTAAACGATATTTTGATTTTATTATTCTCGTAACAGAAAGCATTTGCTTACAAACATATGTTTATGCAAACCTAAAACAATATCTGACAGCCAAATCGTGTAAATTAGGAAAAATGCTTACAGGTTCAAATTTCCAAAAATGCAGTATAATTTGGAGCATTTGTAATTGAAATAAGTTGTTTAGATTTTATTTCAGAGTAGTATGATACTTATGGTCAATATTTCAATTTGGATTTAAAATTGATCACAATTAAATGATTTCAGTGAAATTGAAAAAGGATTTGGCCAATTATCAGCAATTTTTATCATCTTGAAAATCATGAAATCTAGAACTAAATGAATCCTGCAAAATGTATGTTAAATTTTTAAATCTATCCTGATTCGGACATTACTGACTAGTTTTTGTATTAATGTGAAATGTGTTAATCCTTTTTTCTCGACACAAAATCGACACAATAAAGTGTTTTCACAAAACAAAGTATATGACCAACTAGAGTACAAAAATACAATTTTTCCCTGTAATCTTAAATTTACATTATTTAAATTTCCCATAATATCGAGGAGAAGAGCTAAATCCCATAGCCAATTTGTTTTTCTTGAATAGCAAACACTTACTAGATTTGTTACCTTGAATAGCAAACACTTACTCATTTTCTTCCAGATATTTTAAAACACACTCTCTTTGATTCCAAAATCTCGAGAGTGCACTTCCTTTGAAAAGTTACCGCACAGTATGATGAAAAAGTCACGAAATCGTCGTCGATTTAGTGCTAGAGCTCATATTTTGTTGATACAGCGTTCTAAAGTATCAATAACAGAAGTCAGGTTTATGTCCTTGTCATATAGAGCTAGCTTCTTGATGAATAATACAATGATACTAAAAAACGTTTCTTTCCGAATAATTTTCAAGCAATGTAACAAAAAATTTTATCACGCTAATCATGCGAACAGTGCCAACACTACCTAATTTTTCCATTGAACTTTATTGATTTCAGTTACATTTTTAAATTCTTTACAAATGTCCTCACCTGTAATTAAAATTAGTTGGCACAAATCAAGAAGTTCTTTCACAATATCTAAATTACAGTTCATGTAATTCACGAATACGGTTAACTGGGCAGTGTTTGTGATGTAATAGCTTTCATCCAAAGTTTATGAAACGTATCTGCAATATTCTAGTCCAGAGACAATTTCTGTGCCAACATCCTTTCCCATTCCACCTACGCGACGCATGACGGTAATTTTAGACATAGATTTTTATCTATCATATTTTTATATTTATACCACCGACATTTTGAACAAATATTAAATGGTTATTTTTTATTTTCTCCTCTCCATGAGAATAGCGTTTTTTCTTGTGGGCAAATAGCAGAGTAAATTCATACGAAGCCTTCAAAATAGAAGCAATTTCATAATATCTATTCTGTAACAAGGATTGTTGGCAGGATAAATATTTTTTTTTATTATTGATAAATTCATTTCCCAAGTGGGATCCATAAAGCTATTTGTTGTTTAAATCAATATACATTTGTTTGAAATGTCGCGTCAGGCAGGTGTTGTCTGCCCTGCAGAAACTGAAACAATAAATTTAATTAAATATGGTATCGGTCCGTTATACTTATTGCTGAACTTTCACATTCCCTGCCTAAACTATCAATCCAACCAAGAATTTTACTAAAATATCGAAGAAAATAACCCACCAACTTCACAAATAAAACAACTCATATCTTACCACCAATAGTAACGATAAACGACTAGACAAATTTTTTACACTAGTTCTACTAAATTCAAACACGTCTTTCAAAGGCCTTATCACTGCTCCCACAAATTCAAAATAACAGACGACCTATTAGACAAATTTGGACTTTTTACATGTTCCCTCATCAGTTGTCATTTACCCCTTAAAATAACTTCTGCGCCCTTCCCCTTAAGTATTCTGCGTCCTTTTGCAAGAACATTATGCTACGTTTTGATTCCTGATACATCTTCCGAAGATTTCCAAGGAATTTCTTCCTTCATAGAACAGAAGCAAGCTGTGTTTTATTTTTTTAATGAGTTTGTTTTATCCTATGTTCATTTTATCCATAAGGCAATAGTTATCTTTTATATTTTTTATTGTTGTACTTTATCGATATGTCTAGACAATAAAACTGCAATTAATTTAGATGGATATCAAGTCTATGAAGACATGCTTCGAATCTTTAAAAAATTAGAAAATACATTTTCACTGCCTTAACATTTTTACTGCCTTTTTCTGCTATTTTTACTGCCTTATATTATCACTGCCTTAATAATTTACTCCTTAAATATTTTTAGCTATCTTAAACTAAAGTACATAATATTTAAAGGGAAAGGAACTGAAATTTATACTAGTTCTTTAGAACTTGCAGTTGCTATAATGGCAACAATTGCCATGACTTTTTCTGCAGAAACTGTTCAGCTAAAAGCCAATGAAATTCATGTATCTTTTTTGTCTTTAAAATGTTATAAATGTTCAACAGTTGTTAATGGGAAATGGGCAAAACTTTTCGAAGATCGTAATGTTCTGTCTTTAACTGCTTGGAAGATGTTTACCATTCGAAGATCCATACTTCTTTCTTTGTTTGCTTGGCCTTTTGTTTATGGACTAATACTGGTAAATTTTCTTTGAAAATTAAGTTAAATCTATGAGTGAAAAAATATAGAATGGTTTCTAAAGGCTTTATTAATGCTTAATTTGTTTTTTATTGTCCTAATAATTTCTGCTTGAACATTGTTGATAATTAAATCATAATTTGTCTCTATTATGGAATCTAAAGAAGATAACTAAATGAGTGAAATCAGAAGTAAATTGGTGTCGAGTGATTTAATATTTTTAAAACCTGTTTTTTATGTTATCATATCTTTATCAAAAAATATATATAATAATAACAAATAATAAAATACCGATATATAATAAATTAAGTTTTCCATTATTTTTTGTAGAATATATGATAATAATAGGAATAAACGGTCTTGTGCAAAAGGATGTTTCAAATATAAAAATTGCGTTAAAAATAAAGCATGATGAAAATTTAATTATAATCCGGTATATTTTATGAGTTTATAGCACTTTTGGAAGGGTTAAAGACAAAAAATGTATATGAGATAAATGTATTTCTTTATTTAAATACTGAAAAACAAACCCTTTTTACTTGTCTGGAAACAAAATATAATTTTTTTAAAATTGCTAAATAAAGATGCATGAATATCATTTTTAAACTTCCTTCATGAAGATGCAAACCACAGGTTGATTATTAGCCTCGGATACTGAGATTACTCGCAGGTGACAGTATAACATTATTGCAGATATGCCTTTACCTTAGATATGCCTTATTAATTATTTGTTTAGATGTATTCTGAAAGATGTGGGTATAATTCAGGTCGTTAACAGCCAGAAAAGTCTTTCATAGAATGTATCAAATACTGGCGTAGACAGACATCATCATCATCTGTTGTATGTCATGGTCACATATAGCAACAAAAATCAAAAGGTGGAAATGGACAGATACGCTTTTCGAATTCTGCGAGAAAAAAGGAGAAGATAATTTTTAGAGATTATAGATAAATTCTCCCCTTTCAGAAGCACAGAAAGGGAACTTTCACTGGATTACGAGAATTGCAAGTTGAATACACCAAAATGGATAACAAAATAAAGGAAGGAATATGGAAAAGAAAATGAATATGAAATAGACTCTCCAAGTTAACATCAGATTCGGATAACAGCAACACATTAAGATACGGTAGGAAAAGATGGGCAAAAGTTTATATCAAAACATCATATGGCGTAGGCTTGAAAACTGAAATATAAGCTTGGTACTAACTACTGTAAACTACTCTCTAAATAATCCTAACCCAACCATACGTTAAGCTGGACCTATATATAGTACTGCTGAAATTATTCCAAAAAATTATTATCCTGAAAATAATTTTAAAGAAACCAATAGAACAAAATGTTAAAGTTATCGCCAATCTGACAAAACTCTTCCATATAGTATCGGTTACAAATTTGATGCGATGGATAACTTCTTTGAAATGTCAGCTGACTCTAAATCCACTGAAAGTTGTTCTGAAATGTCACGTGGGAGCAAGATAATTAAAAATATAGAAATTTAAGTAATTGAAATGAACATTAAAAATAGTATATAAAAAAAATTAAAATTAAATACTCACGATTCATTTTGCCAGAGAAATTCCACTGAATATATAATATAGAAGAGATGTTCAAAATTAACGAAAAGATGTAGTAATCAATACCAGATGAAAAATATGTACTAGATTATGGTCTAGAATGGCACACTACTATTCATGCAACTTTTTTAATTACACTAGTTTCAAATGCATCGTCTTCCAGATGTCTCGAGTGTGGTGACAGCCACCTAACAAGAGCTACCAAATTAAGGAAAAACTACCAGTACCAAATCCATTAACTCTGACAGTATTGATCGTGTCATGTCATGAAGGTGTTTTCTAACCTCTCCTGGACTTCAGAAATGATAACAAAGAATTTAATAGAATATGGGAATGAACCCTTAAAACCACACTTATGTTCCACTTCCACTCCACTGCCTAAACTATTCATCCAACCCAGAATCTCCCTCAAATATCGATGAAAATAACCCAACTGCCATACAAAAAACTCATATATTTCCACCAATATCATTTCCACCGATTTACGACTTGACAAAATTGTTACACTAGCTCTATTAAATTCAAACAAGGCTTTCAAAGGTCTTAGCACAGCTCCCACAAATTCAAAATGCAGACAACCTACAAGACTAATTTGCACGTTTTGCATGTTCTCTCATCAGTTGTAATTTATATCTTCGAATCAATTTTCTGTTTATGCTGTAAGTAGTTATCATAAAGACTTGGATCTAGTGTTTGAAATAACCAAATTAAATTGTTCTCAAATAAAAAAATAATTACCTTCATCGATTTTTAAGTTTGGCCCGAAAACAATTTTTAAATTCATTAATAGCAAAAGAATCGAACCCATTAAGTTATTCATTTAAAATATATCTTTTTATACAATTACATCTTAAGAGTTGTATGCGTGTATCGTTTCCTTGGTGTCGAATTCGTCAAAAAGAGATATACAATAACTACATATTATAAAAATCGTGTTTAATTTGATTAAATCCCTTTTTTCTCTCGATATGCATACGTCATTTTTTGCGCATTTGATAAAAAAACCAATGATTTTCTAAAAGAAAGAAATACCTACTAATTAATTTATTTCTAATTACGAACATATTGAAAGCTATTATGCTATTATATTTTCTATGCGGGTTATTCGAGGAGTAACAACGCACATAGCTTAATTAAAGAGCTGAAATCCTTTGCACGAAACGATGATTTGTCAAGAATTTCACGATATTCCAAAACGGTAATTGTATGTATGATTTTACTAAGTGTTCTGCGTCCTTTTGCAAGAACAATATGCTACGTTGTGATTTCTGATACAACTTCGGAAGATTTCCAAGGAATTTCTTCATTCGTAGAACAGAAGGAAGTTGTGTTTTATTTCTTTAATGAGTTTGCCTTAACCTACGTTCATTTTATCCATTATGCAATAGTTTTCTTCTACGGTTTTTACTGCTGTACTTTATCAACATGTCTAAACAATAAAACATCAATTAATTCAGATGAACACCAAATGTATGAAGCCATGCTTCGGATTTTTAAGAGATTATAAAATACATTTTCATTGCTCGTGTTTATTATATTCTCTTTAAGTATGTTTAATTATCTTAAAGTAATGTATATAATGTTTAAAGGAAAAGGAACTGAAATTTATACAAGTTCCATAGAACTTGCACTGGATATTATGGCAATAATTCTCATGACTTTTTCTGCAGAAACTGTTCAGCTAAAAGCTAATGATGTTTGCGTATCTTTTTTGTCTTCAAAACGATACAAATACTCAACAGTTGTTAATGGAAAATGGGTAAAACTCTTCGAAGATCGCAATGTTCTGTCATTAACTGCTTGGAAGATGTTTACCATTCGAAGATCCGTACTTCTTTATTTCTTTGCTTGGCCTTTTGTTTATGGATTAATATTGGTGAATTTTCTTTAAATCTAGTAAAAAAATTAAATTAAATGCAGAAATGGCAAAGTATAAAATGATGGTTAAAATTCTAGATTTTATTCATGTTTAATTTGATAATTACTGTCAAAATATTTTCTGCGTGAACATTGTTGGCATATTAAATGATAATTTAAACTCTTCTATTAAATCTAAAGCATTGAATTTAATGAGAGAAATTAGAAGTATGTTGGCGTCGAGGAATTTAGTATTTTTAAAATATATGTCTTATGTTATCTTGTCATTACGGTTTAAAAAAATCGATATACACTGAAGTGACAAAAGTCATGGGATAGCAATATGCAAATTTTCAGATGGCAGTAGCATCGCGTAGAACAGGTATAAATGCGCAGTGCTTTCGCAGAGCTTTCATTTCTGTTCAAGTTATTCATATGAAGAGGTTTTGACGTGATGATGACCGCACGACGGGAATTAACAGACTTTGAACGCGGAATGTTAGTTGGAGCTAGACGCATGGGTCATTCCATTTCGGAACTCGTTAGGGAATTCAACATTCCCAGATCCACTGTGTCAAGAGTGTGCCGAGAGTATGAAATTTCAGGCATTACATCCCACCATGGACAGCGCAGTGGTCGACCGCCTGCACTTAACGACCGAGACCGGCGACGTCTGCAAAGAGTCGTAAATTCTAACAGACAAGCAACACTACGTCAAATAACCGCAGAAATCAATGTGGGACATACAAGGGACTTGTCTGTTAGAACTGTGCGGAGAAATTTGGCTTTCTTGGGCTATTCCAGCAGAAGACCGACTCGAGTGCCTTTACTGACAGAACGACATCGCTTGCAGCGAACTCTCGTGGGCACGTGACCATATTGGTTGGTCCATAGATGAATGGAAAACCGTGGCCTGGTCCGATGAGTCACGATTTCAGTTGGTAAGAGCTGATGGTAGGGTTCGAGTGTGGCGCAGACCCCACGAAGCCATGGACCCAAACTGTCAGCAAGGCACTGTTCAAGCTGGTGGTGTCTCCGTAATGGTGTGGGCTGTTTTTTTCATGGCATGGACTTGGTCCTCTGGTGCGACTGGACCGAACATTGACTGGAAATGCTTATGTTCAGCTACTTGGAGATCACTTGCAGCCATTCATGGACTTCATGTACCCAAACAACGATGGGATTTTTATGGATGACAATGCGCCATGTCACCGGGCCACAACTGTTCGCGATTGGTTTGAAGAACATTCTGGACAATTCCAATGAATGATCTGGCCACCTAGATCGCCCGACATGAATCCCATCGAGCATTTATGGGACATCATCGAGAGGTCTGTTCGTGCCCAAAATCCTGCACCATCAACGCTTTCACAATTATGGACGTCTATCGAGACAGCATGGCTCAATATTCCTGCAGAAGACTTCCAACGACTTGTTGAGTCCATGACACGTCGAGTTGCTGCACTTCGCCGGACGAAAGGCAGGCCGACACGATATTAAGAGGTATCCCATGACTTTTGTCACTTCAGTGTATAATGCTGATTAACATTTACTTAAATTTTATGATATGTCGAAATATATATTTAATTGTGCTTATCAAGATTCGTTAAGAAATTACTTAAAATTTTGAGTATCTTAATTCATAATTCTTTATAGTACGGACATTTTGTAATGAATTTTGTTATTATTTTTATTGATAAATTTCTAATTATGTAGACAAAATCTTTTATGATTAGGTAGATAAGGATAACTTGACTTTAATGATTATTTTTGCTAAATGACTTAAACATGTCTAATTCAAAACATTTAGAAAAACAGAAAGTAAATAAAACTTTATTGCTTTCAAACTGACTCTGTTTAAACATTAAATCATATAAGTTCATATCATATATCCTCAAGGGCAAATATTTAAAATATTATTTAAAATTAGGATTTCAATTTTGTTTATTAAAAGAAGATTAAAAAAATTTACATGAACCCAAACAATGTTGTTCACCGATTAACGAGTGCATACAATTTATGAAATGAATTCAAGAATTCAACAAGCTAGCATTGTTTATTGTTCAAAAAAAAAAAATATATATAATATCATTAAAAAAAAGTTTGTTTCTCTATCAGAAATATTCTGAAAATTTGATTTACAACTCAAATTTCTTAATCTTTTCTCTCATGTTTTCCGGAAATATTTCATTTAGATTTATCGAACATGCATAGGGAAAATTTATTATAGAAATACATGTATCAAACATACATAAAGAAAATAATGTATGAAGTTATAGAAAAAAGCAAACTATTACTGTGAATATTGACTATTACTGTGAACATTGACTATTACTGTGAACATTGACTATTACTGTGAACATTGACTATTACTGTGAACATTCTCTGACTATTAATAATCCAAGAATCAAGACTTGGTAATCTTGACAACATTATATTTTTAATGTTTATAATGTTTTCTGTTCAGAAAAGTTGCGATAATGGGTGAAATATATCTTAATTTGACAATTTTTTCCGCCAATTACAAAAAAATTAGTTAAAGAAAAAAAATTAACTTGACATGAAATGCAAATTAAAAGAATGGAAGTGCATTTTACTTCTACAGGTAGTAAAAAAGACAAAAAATATAATATCCTACTTAAAAGAATTCGATTCGTTGTCATTTACTAAGAACAGAATGAGACATTAAATTAAACTTATGTTATTATTAATGTAGCTGCTTACTTTAGCTACTTTGTTAAGGATTAGCTATCAACTTCAGATGACAAAAGCAACAGTTAATTTTAACAGAGGATTAAATAATTTTAAGAACCATTAATTTTAATGCCAGTTAATTTAAACGCTTCGAAAGAAAGCAGTTCATGCTAGCAATCATTTCAAAAACATTTTAAATTCAACGCTCGCACCTGTGTTATTTTTTAACTGAGTTAAATTTAACATTAAATTAATAACATATTCTGTCTTTTTAAAATTATTATTAATTTATTGTTCTATTTTTTTTTTTTTTTTTAATTCATTATCTCTTAATTGCTTTTGCATGATGAAATCTTTGATGCGTATTAGAGAGAATATTTTCAATTGAGATTGCTCTAATCAATATAATCGCAATTTATCACAAAGTTTAAAATCAGAAATTTAAAAAAAAACGATCTTGTGTTTGCAGACATTTCAATCCATACATTTAAATGAGTGAAAGTGACGCTTTGAAGAAATTAGATTTTTTTTTTTTTTTTTTTTTTTTTTTTTTTACTTTTCCATGTATGCAGCATTCAAACCACTTAAAAAAATAAATTAAAAGGTAAAAGTAATTTTATTTTTCTATTGTTATTATTATGTTTAAACTATTTGCAGTATTGTTACTATTTTTGATGAACATGCTGATATTTTTCCATTAGTTATTTACATATAGTAGATTCCAGCACATAGTATGAATGGAGCTGTGTAGTATTTAGTAAGAGTTCTGATTCTATATATGAACAGTGTTTGACTTCATACAATATTGAGCTACGCTATAATCCCAAAATTTATTAATGAAATGGATATTTTAAGAGGAGTTGGAGTGATGTGTGAAAGCAAAACAATCGATATTATACAACTTTAAACATCCATTTATGTGCTTCGATTGAAATGCGATTTAATTCTTATTCATGGAATGGTCTTGCACAATTTAATTTCGGACATACAAATAACGATTCATACCTACCTTGTAAGTAAAGACGTCATGTAACTGGAGCAAACAACAAAGTTCACTCTGAAGTTCATGCTTTACGAGACAAGCAGCATTACCAAATATGTCTCAGAAACCCAAGGAATGTACAAAAAAATAAAAAACCTCTATTTGAAGTTGAGAGTTTTGCCACTATAACTAAGGAAAGAACTTCATCGAGAGCATAAATATTTGTTGTACAACTTGCATGGATGCAATAGGTAACTAATGTTTTTGTTAATTAATCTTGTTCAATTTACACGTACAGATTTATGTACAGCAAAAATAAAGAAAAGCTAAAAAAGTAATGCTTTTAATTTAAACAAAAGGTTTATGATTCAAAGACATTTGTTTTCTCTGTTTTCAAAAATAAATACATAGTATTGGCAGCAGAATTGTTTCTTTCGTTTGGTAAAATTGAAAATCGTACCAAAAAACAAAAGTTTTAAAATGAAATATTTATTGAAATTTAAATTTTTTTGTTTTTTATGGAATATAAATCTAATAATACACATTTACCAAATTTGGTGCTACTACAACAAAATGTTTCGGAAATATAACAGTTATGCTTAAATTCTAGACATAATATTTTATATATAATTATTAAAATAATAAGTTATTAATGTATTACTGATTTCCAGCTTAAGATACGAAATTTACTGTTGCTACAATACACTTTTTCATACTTTTGATTACGAAAAATATTGCTTATAATACATATTTAACAATTCGTTGATATTCGTTCGTTGACTATACTAAAAATTATTTATAAAGTATTATTTGTGTCACGTGTATTTTAATAATGAGTAGAATTCAAAATGCAAAAAAGGAAACAATTAAAACTTTTTCTGCCACTGTAAGGACTTATTTCAGTATAACACACATTTTTTTTTATCAAATGTTATTATGGCAAACATCACGCAACCAATCCTTTCATTAAACCTGAGATTAAATTAAATTAATCTAGCGTACAATAGGTTTCCTTACTTATTGATTACCATAGAAAAGAGTTGATGTTTTCAAAAAATCAAGTATTTGCTTATAAAAGGGACAACTATTTGATTTCTAACAGACTGCTAGTTGGCATCCTTGATAAACTGATAATACAGAACTACATTTTAAAAACACAGACGGACGAGCAGTGCATTGATAAGTACTGATTACTGCCATTTAAACATGAGGTCAGTAAGCTTTAATAAAAGATATCTAAAAAAGTCAAAATCTAAAGATGATCACTTTAAACACACTGTGAAATCTATTCTGTTTCTATTTTTTGTGTGTGGTTTGCATTCTAACCAGCATAAAAAAATCTATCAGATCATAAATGCTGCTGTTTACAATTTGGTGTGTTTCTATATCGTGGCTTTCGACATAATTTGTGTTTATTATACTTTACGTTGGGCCAAATTCTTTTTGCTTGTAGCAAGAATGATTCCTTTATTGCTCTGGTGGTTGACTTACAAAAGGATGAAGCACATACTTGCTTTAGTCCAAGACCTGGAGTTTTTCAAGAAAAGGTGCGACTTTGCCAAGATTTTAAAGCTGTCCAAGTTAGTAAACTTCGCTGCAATTTTAACACTTTTTCTGCGTCCCGCGTTTTGGACAATATGCTACTTGCTGGTCTCTGATGAGGTCTTTTTATGCTTTTTTGAATCATTTCCTAGATTACAGATAATTTTATTTTTTGTTAACAGATTTGTACTTATCTATTCTCATGCACTCATAACATATTGTGTAGCCATTTTCTACATTTTTTATTGCTATATTTTGTGGATATGCCTGGAAAATAAGAATATATTCAATACTTCTGGATATCAAGTGTACAAAAACATGCTACATATTTTCAACAGACTCGAAAGCCTATTTTCTCTGCCTATATTTATTATTTTCATTTTAATCACCTTAGATTTTCTTAAAGTATTATACACGGCCTTTACGATGATGAAGATTAAAATCCATACTAACATTGCAGACCTTTTAATCAGTGTTATAATGTTAATAGCTATAACTATTTCTGCAGAAAATGTCCAACGAAGAGCCAATAAATTTCGCATAGATCTTATGACACTCGTTAATTGCAAATATTCAGCAAAAACTAATGGAAAATGGGTGAAAATGCTTAAAGATCGTGAAACTTTGAAGTTCACTGTGTGGGGGTTGTTTGTTCTTCGAAAACCTGTTCTTCTTTCAATGTTCGCATGGCCATTTGCTTATGGTTTAATTCTGGTAGAATATCTTTCAAGCAATTAATGCGTAAATTAGCTTGTAGAAATTACGTGGCACCTCAGTATATGTCCTTTATTCGTTACAGATATTTGGACTTACCTCACACAAAATGTTTAAAAAACGAATTTTCATAAAAAGTATAAGGAAAATTATCAAATAGACCCTTCAAACAAACCAGTTTTTATTTTATTATAAATTAATGGTTTGCTTAAAATATTTAAACACTGCTAAATATTAAAATACGTAAATACGAAAAAAGTTACATGAATTACATTTGGAAATGAAAATTTACCATATTTAATATTTTCTTCTCTGTCTGTTTTCTCTTCTTGAGAGTGGTGTTCTGATTTGATGTTTACTAAAAACGTATCCCGAATAACTTTGTTTCTGCCTTATCCTAATGCTTCAGAAATTTGACAATATTTGCTTTTTCTAGAAAATGCTATTATGGCATCATTGCAAATTGTAGAAGTTGTACTTTTTTGCAAAGATTTTAAGATCCATCTTTATGTGCTTTATTAGATTTTGATTAGATTTTATCTTTATTAGATTTTGATGTGCTAGAGCCGTATTCCAAACATGTAGGAATGTAAAGTGTTTCATAATAAATAAATATTTATTGTGAGTAATTGTTGGTGTTTTTAAACATTTATTTTTAAGTGATATGGCTTTATTATTAAAGTTGTTCAATCTAAAATAATTTTTTAACTAACTCTTGGTACAATGCTATAAATAATGTAATGCTTTCTGGGGATAAGGTACCGACTTTATTTTTCTTGTGTAAAATACACACTTCTTAATTTTGTTGGTGTTTCTTATAGAAAAACACCATGAATTGGTATTATAACGAATTTACAGCATTTCGTATCCGAAATAATGTTTACTTTCATTATTTCAGTAATAGAATATGTATAGATTACTTGTTTATCGATCTTATAAATGGATATTTTTTAATTTCGTGGTCTTGGAACTGAACATAAATTTTCTCAAAGTTGGGTTGGGATTGGTAGGATTATTTGTTTTTTGCGCCATCATGCAAGAAAATTTGATTTGTAGTCATTTCTATCAAGTCTACGAAATATCAACGAAGATATTTTTATTCATAGAAGAGAAAAAAGCTGCACTAAAATTTCTTAATAAACTTGCTCTTACTTACACTCATAAACTTCCTCCTTATGCAAAAGTTATCTCCTACCTACCAATTGGTATATGTCTAGATCAGGGGTGAACAACCCAAATGATCTTGCTGGTCACTTTGGAAATGTGTCATAACTCCATGGGCGCAATATAAAATTATATATACCCCTAGATTAGAGTTAGACCCACAATAGACATTTTTGTGGAGTGAAAAATTGAAGTGTTAATGAGTTATTATTTTTATGTCGATTATTATTCTTATATGTAAACATAGATATTATAATAATAATGATGCTAAACGCACACTGCAAAGAAATATATATAATACTAAAAATGTAATATAAAAAGTATATAAATATAATTGAAATAAAAAAAAACGAAATCGTTTAAAAATATTTATTTTACTAGTGCGATATTTGTTTCTCCATTCATCCTTCGCAGAATAATCAGATTTTATTCTGCGAACTCATAACTATAAAATCACAAATAAAACAGGCAATATCTGTCGTATATTCGCAAAAATATTATTTTTAAACCAAAGTTAATTTTTTCTCATAAATTCGTTAGTTAATTTTTCAATCTATGAATGCACAAATAATATATATTTTTAATACACTGCTTTTCACTATTTCAGCCATTATAAAATCAAAATGTTATGAAAAAGGGTGATAAATCTCACGGGCCGAAAAAACGTTCAGGCGGGCCGCATGCTGCCAGCTGGCGCCGGGTTGGCCGCCCCTGGTCTAGATAGTAAGAAGATTGGTAACATAGTTATTCTTCCTTGTTGTGTCTATTCTGGTATATTTTTTCAGTATTATTAAAAACGCAATTAAATACATTTACTTGAATAAAACAGAGCAAGTGCTTTATTAAATTTTACTAATTAGTCGTGGATAGAAAATATTTATTTTAAACTAATATATTGTCTAAAAAATGTGAACGATTTAAAAAAAACTGTTAATGTAGAATACTAATGTTAAATGACTTATTACGAAAAGCAAACTTCTGGTATACTTAAATTAACAAAGATTTGATCAAAAAATTAATTCGTAATCGTCACTTATTACGAATTTTTCATCAAAGTAAACAGTTGTAATGAATTACTAATTTTAAAAATTATAATATGAGTTAAAGTATTAAACAAATATTAACAATACTTAAATAAATTATTTCTTTGTTACTAAATATTGGATTTATTTTAAAGAATTTAATACCGAATATTTTAATGAGCTAAGAGAAAACGTTTGTGTTAAGAAATGTTGTTATTTGTTCATCAAAGTTAATTCATAAAACAAAAGAAATAAACAATTATTTTTAATGATTTATTAAGAAAAGAATGGGACTTTAAACTTGTTAATAGGAATAACAACATTAGCTAAGATTAGAAAAAATTAATGCTATATATATATATATATTATGTAATGTTGATTTTCTAATGTCTGCATAATAAACTTTTCTCTTAGAATTGAATTAACAATCTTTTATTCAGAACTTTCAATCAATTTTATTTTGCACAATTTGATTAATATTTTATCTCTCAAGTTCTAAACAATCTGTTTATAAAATTGCACAAAAATTTTATAACTTCATTCCAAATATTAATAATTCTGTTTTGAATCATCTAAGCAATTGTGATTTCGGCATTTCTGATTTCAAATACCGCAAAAGGCCTCGCGCTGTTCTGAATATAATTCATTAACGTTTCGATATCCTCCTTTCCGAATGACCATGCTGTTTCTCCGCTGAATCGCAATTTTCCCTCCAATAGTTTTTGATTGCTTATGTTGTTTATTTTTGTATTACCTTCTTAAAAATTATAACAATAATATTTAAAAAAATTATATATGCATAAATTTTTCTTATTAATTAATAAAAAATATAAATAATTAATAATTTAATTTTTTAATGAATTAATAATATATATAATACTCTTTTTCTATTTAATCAATCGTCTTACAGCTTAGCAAACTTCTCTCATTCACAAAGAAGGAGATAGAGGTTGCTAAGCAACCAAGGTTCTCCGTCAATCTGGTAAATTGGTCGTAATCATAATTTGATTAATACAAGAGTTAGTCATACACTTGTTGTCAATATCCATATTGATTTTTATACAATATTAAATGAAGTATAAATGAGAAAAAAATTAAAAGCGTATTGATTCCTTGATAGTGATGTAACTTAATTTATTTTATGTCAGTCTTACATTTGGTTTCCTTTATATAGCAGAATTATTTGACAGCCAAATTATGTTTATTATTCTTCACAATTCAGAAAGAACTTACATTAAACCATAATACAGGTTTTTCAATTTATTGATGCGAAATGTGTTAAAGCCACTTGAAGTGGACGTAGGCTAAAAACGAAATCTATCTAAGCTTTCCATAAAATAAAGCAGGGCTTCTAATTATGCATTCAAAAAAGACAAATAAGCCATTAAAGATAAAAATCAAAAAGATTTTCCATCCTATAATTATTTTTTTCTTGCTTAGTTGCTTGGAACCCATTTACACAAACAAAAAACGTTCCAGAATCCTTTTGATCATCTTCCACGCCATTTTCTTAGAACTGCTTGCAGTTAGGATGTACTGTTTGATTTCGGAATTCATCGTGGGAAGACTTTTCAGTTTGATAGAGAAAATCCTTTCCCTGGTTATGTGGTGGTTTGTTCGAATGAAAATGGAAAATATAACTGACTTGGTGGAACAACTCGAAAATCTCAAGAAACGTGTCGCCTTTCAAGAATCCCAAAGGAATTCCAAAAGCCTCGTTCCAGGCATATGAACTTTGTATTACACGTTGCCGTCAAATGACAGGTATTCTTGCATATCCAAGATAATATACAATTTGAAAACAGTTGGATTAATCAGTGACTTTATTTACGAATCAACTAATACTTATACACTGAAATGACAAAAGTCATGGGATAGCAACATGCAAATTTTCAGATGGCAGTAGTATCGCGTAGAACAGGTATAAATGCGCAGAGCTTTCATTTCTGTTCAAGTTATTCATGTGAAGAGGTTTTGACGTGATGATGACCGCACGACGGGAATTAACAGACTTTGAACGCGGAATATTAGTTGGAGCTAGACGCATGGGTCATGCCATTTCGGAAATCGTTAGGGAATTCAACATTCCCAGATCCACTGTGTCAAGAGTGTGCCGAGAGTATGAAATTTCAGGCATAACATCCCACCATGGACAGCGCAGTGGTCGACCGCCTGCACTTAACGACCGAGACCGGCGACGTCTGCAAAGAGTCGTAAATTCTAACAGACAAGCAACACTGTGTCAAATAACCGCAGAAATCAATGTGGGACGTACAAGAGACTTGTCTGTTAGAACTGTGCGGAGAAATTTGGCTTTCTTGGGCTATTCCAGCAGAAGACCGACTCGAGTGCCTTTACTGACAGAACGACATCGCTTGCAGCGACTCTCGTGGGCACGTGAGAATATCGGTTGGTCCTTAGATGAATGGAAAACCGTGGCCTGGTCCGATGAGTCACGATTTCAGTTGGTAAGAGCTGATGGTAGGGTTCGAGTGTGGCGCAGACCCCACGAAGCCATGGACCCAAACTGTCAGCAAGGCACTGTTCAAGCTGGTGGTGGCTCCGTAATGGTGTGGGCTGTTTTTCTCATGGCATGGACTTGGTCCTCTGGTGCGACTGGACCGAACATTGACTGGAAATGCTTATGTTCAGCTACTTGGAGATCACTTGCAGCCATTCATGGACTTCATGTACCCAAACAACGATGGGATTTTTAAGGATGACAATGCGCCATGTCACCGGGCCACAACTGTTCGCGATTGGTTTGAAGAACATTCTGGACAATTCCAACGAATGATCTGGCCACCTAGATCGCCCGACATGAATCACATCGAGCATTTATGGGACATCATCGAGAGGTCTGTTCGTGCCCAAAATCCTGCACCATCAACGCTTTCACAATTATGGACGTCTATCGAGACAGCATGGCTCAATATTCCTGCAGAAGACATCCAACGACTTGTTGAGTCCATGCCACGTCGAGTTGCTGCACTTCGCCGGGCGAAAGGAGGGCCGACACGATATTAAGAGGTATCCCATGACTTTTGTCACTTCAGTGTATATACCATTTCAGTGTAGTACCATTTTATGCGGTTTGTGTCTTTTACACTGTATATTGTAAAACGTTCTCAGTTTTACTTCATGATAACCAGCTGTCTACATCTCAAGCAGTTCAAGTCAAAACAAAATGCGTTGAGATTTTCAAGAACTTCGAAAACACTTTTTCGTTTTTAATGCTGGTTGTTTTCACTTTCCTCTTGTGCAGTTTCTTCAAGATCATCTTCTTGTTTGCTTATGGGATAAAGATAGCTTCCTATCCGCTTAATTACTTATATCTAATAGATTTCACTTCGCATTCAGTTCTGGTGATTGCCATGGTTCTTTCGGCAGACAACATCCAGGAAAGAATGAACCATATTAATCTCATGCTAGAGCCGAACAGTAAGATGGATTTCAGCAAACAGTGCTTGGATATACTCAGAAATCGAACATCTTTGTCTCTCACCGGCTGGGGAATGTTTACTGTTCGAAAGCCTTTGCTTCTTTCTATGCTAGCTTGGTTATTCACGTATGCTATCATAATATTGCAGTTCTTTTATACACCTTCCAACTGAGCAAACATTTTATAATCTAAACTTTATATTTAAAATCGAGCACCTTTGTGGAATGCTTACAGCTCATTTATCTCATTGTTGCCTTGGTTATTCACTTACGCAGTTATAAAAATGCAGTGGTTTTACAAACTTCCAACGAGGCAAAAATTTTTAATATACTTTATATTTATTCACTCTTATTAAAAATGCTTTTTTTATATCGCAACATCAAGAACTAATTTCGCTAATAGCTAGGCACCAACTTCCACCAAATTAACCTATCAACTATCGCATGGAAAATTAGCAAGTAGCCAATTTAAATAATGTAATAAGGAAAATCTGTAACTGGTGATTCCGGAAGATTTTTAATTACAATAAAATATTTTAATGTTAAAAATTAAAGTTTTAAATTCAGTAATATCAAAAGTAAAATTTGAGGACGATAGATATTATTTGGAGAATATATTGCACCAAGGAATACATTTGCTTCGAAGACATTCACATGAATATATGAAATAATATTGAACTCTTAAATACCAGAAAATTAGCAAATAATTAGAAATAGTAAATACCAGCAAATTAGCAAATAATTAGAACTAGTAAATACCAGCACTTTCCATCTTGTACTGTTTCTCTTTTGTGTTAATTTCGATTATTAAAAAAAAAAAAAAAAAATGTAAAGATTCTCTCAGGGTTGATTTATAAATGTTCCCTTTTTTTTGCTATCAAATGTGATAGAGAGGGCTGTAAAAATATATAATTTAAAATTATTTATATTATATGAAATTTGTGAAATATATATTACTAAGTTCTTATTAATTGTGTTCAGCCAAATTAAGCCACACGAAAAAAAAATATATGAAATAGGTGCTACATAAAGATAAATTTAAAATGAATAGCCAAAGCCGTTTCGATATATTTGTCACTCATAAAATTAAAATTATCTCTCCAATCTTTATGTTTATCCGACATATAACTTAATAAAAATTTGCTTTCAGAAAAAATTTATGCCATGCTATTAATGAAATATTTTAATATTATGCACTATATTATAATTTTCGTTTTCAGAAAAATGTTCCATATTTTTGTGTCTGTGTGTGTAGATAAAAGTTTAAGAATAGTAATTTTTTTTTTATTCTGTCATACATTGTTGAAAGCCTTTTTTCAATAGAGTTACCCATAACGTTACAAATATTTCACACAGGATATATTTTAATGGTTTTATTGAAATGAAGTACACAACAATAATTTGTTATATATGAAATTTCTGATATGCATTTTAAAGCTATCTTTCAACAAACTGTTAAAAAAACAATTTAATGCATGCAGAGTATATTGCATTGTTGAAAGAGGGATAATATAGATGTCATCATCATAACTGGCTCGACAGCCCGTTGTGGGCCTTTGCCTTCTTTAAAAGATCCAACCAGGCTGTTCTCCTCTTGGCTGTGAACCTCCACTTTTTGGTCTTGATAACATTAAAATCAGAATCTAAACAGTCGACCATAATATAGATGTATCAGAGATAATTTACATTTGCGATTTAGAACAAATCATCCAATTTTGTTAGATTAAAAACCACATAGAAAACAGAAGATCATAATTGCTTTCATTCTATTTGTTATCAGAACGAGATGAATAACTTTTTATTTTATAAATGCATCGGTTTTGTCATCAAATAAGTAAGCAATGCAGTATCGATAAGTCTATAGTTCACAATTTTTAATACTTATATTGGATGAAACCCGTCGTTTTATGACATAAAGTGCAGTGCGTTAATACATATTCATTGATTCGCAACCTAGGAAACAATCTGCACACAAATATCAAGACATAATTGATTATAAAAGGATTCTGTATAAATGAAAAACTAAAACCGCTTAAATTCTTTTATCACTAATGGAATTAAATTTATGATTTCGGACGATATTTTTAAATCGATGCGGTCAATTTCAATTTTTCTAAAACTCTATCATCTATAATAATTTATTTCAATGAAATGATTTAAATTTGTAGAATTATAGTAATCATACTTTTATTTTTCAGCAATTTTATATTATTCCAAACAAATAGAGCAATTTTCCATTATTCTAAGAAATAAATCGAAATCGATGTGATAGATACAAAACAGTTATATTCCTTATTTTCTTTGTATGTTTTTTATTTGTTCTACAATTTTTTTTTAAATTTCTCATCAAAAATTAATTTATGATTTTTTTTTATTTATATATATAATTAAGATTATAATATTGGCCACAGAAAATCTAATAAAACTTTTATTAAGTTTATTGAATTATCTGTTTGTAATAAATGTATTGTCAATCACAGGGGTGATGTAGAATGAATATTTTTCCGGCCCGTGAGATTTATCATACTTTTACAAAATATATTTATTTTATAATGGCCAAAGTAATAAAAGCCAATGTATTAAAATATACATTATTTGTGCCTTGATATATTTCAAAATTAATTGTTGAAAATTACAATTATAATTATACAATTGTACAATTGTAATAAAATTACAATATACTTTTTAAGGTATTGACAATATTTTGCAGTTATTAATGCCTTATTTGATATTTTTTTTATATTTTATATATATGTATTTGCATGACTTTCTCACTAATGTTACAAAACATATTTTTCATTAATTCAATTTATAAAATGAATTAAACGGTCGGTATTATATTAAGGTCAATATTAAAACATTAATATAGTTGTATTAATGTTTTGATATTGACCTTTTCGAAATAAACATCAAAATATCAATTCTAAATTTATTTTTATATTTAAAACATCTGAAACGTATTCAGAATATCCATTTAGAACAAAACCAAAAAAAAGTTACATAATCTTGTCTTTTTTACAATAATTTGTTTATTGTAAGCAATGAATACACTTTATTGTTGAAACACAGGCATGATTACAAAAGAAAGCATTTTTATTTGAGTAAAAGGTTTTTTAATTTTTGTCATGCTATTTTGCTTTTTGTCAAAAAAGCAAAAAATATCACTGATATATACTTTGAAGAACATAGATAGCATGTTAATTTAGTAAAAATATTTCTATTATAAATATAATAACTAACTAAAAAAACCACAAAAGAAATACTTTAAAGAAAGCAACATTTTCGAGGTAATATTATTATAATATGAAATATTTATATATTTACTTTTTTTAGGAAAAAGGAAATTATTGCCAAAATGGTTCCCTTTATTTGATGAAAGTAAAAGTTTCTAAATTTTTCTAATTAATTTTCTAAAGTTTCTAAATTTAAGTATTATGTGTTAGTTTCGTAACTATATTGTATTAATTTATATAATAATTTTACTATTTAAAACGTTTTAAAAAGTTCTCTATATTTTATGCGCAATTTTTCTCAATTCTCTTTCTTTGAAAATGTTAATCATTTATAATCCACACAAGTAAAATTTTTCACATTGATATAAATTCTAAAAACAAATCTTGAATTAATTCAGATGTCTTAAAATTTTGTCTTAAAAACGTTAGTATTGAATTCACTGAATCTTTTTCGTAGCTTTTCGTATGTCTGTAATGTAAAGATATGTAAGTTTGCTAGCGTAAATACTGTAATTTGAAAAGGTAATATATTCTATTTAATGATGATCTACTCTACGCCTTACAGAATCTATAAACGATATTCTATTCTACTCTACGTCTTAAAAATCTATATAACTTTTCAATTATGTATGAATTTATATTCTTGTTATTTGTCTTGTGATAGATAAATTGTAATTCAGTTGTTAAAATGGTGAAGATTGAATATACTAAATTATGAAATAGTGAATAATTACTAAAAATCACTGACTATAAATTTGTTGTAAATTTACGGAATATCTGAAACTCATGCTGATATACTGAAATGTATAGATTTTTGAATATTAAAACTCCACAAAATTTGTGGATTGATAAGAAGAAATTTAATTGAGCACGTACTTTCCCTCGTTCACTAGATGTAAAGGCATATCTACAATAATCTTATAGTAACAGTGACGAATAACTTCAGGTATAAAATTCAGCCTGTGGTATGCATCTTTATGAAGGAAGTTTAAAAATAATATTCATGCATCTTTATTAAGCAAATTTTTAAAAAATTATATTTTCTTTTCAGGCAAGCAAAAAGGGTTTGTTTCATTATTTAAGTAAAATACTCATTCATCTCATGAACATTTTCTGTCTGTAACCCTTAAATATTAAAAGTGTTTCTATATTTAATCCTTTCAAAAGTGTTATATGTGGTGGCTAATTGGCTAGCGCTGTGGTCTTTGGTACCACAGGCTCCAGATTCTAATCCTGGCGGTGGCATGTATGTTTGTTAGTGGTTTGGAATCAACTTTAAACTGCAGTTCTCAGTCTGTTTAACCCTCGGCTGCCCAAGATGACCGTAGAGTGACAATCCAAACCAAAAGTGTTATAAACTCATTAATTATACTGGATTTTAATTAAATTTTCATCTGGCTTTAGTTAACGAAACACAAGCTTTGGAATTAGACGCATCCTTTGCACAAACACATGGGCTTCCTACTATCATCCAGCATCTGAAGACCATAATTTAAAGCTTAATTTAATGCGTACCATCGTTCAATATATAGTAACGGGGTTTTTTTAACACTATAATGGCATTATAACATATAAGACAAGTTTAAAAAATACTAAATAACTCGACATCAATTTATTTCTGATTTCACTCGTTTAATTCAGCTATTTTGGCGTAATAGACTTGAATTATGATTTATTACGTCAAATATATCAGAAATTATTTTGACTGTATTAAACAAATTAAACTCCCATATATACTGCAGGAAATAATTCAGAGATTATTTATTACATATCATTTTTGTCATCATCATGACATGATAACATATTTAAAAATACTAAATGATTCGACCCAAATTGACTTATAATTTCACTCATTTAATTCAGTTTTTTAGAGGAAATTAAATTTTAATAAAATTTAAACCTTTAGCCATCATTCCATAATAAGTCATTTAGACATTTAATTTAATTTCAAAGGAAATTCACCAATACTAGTCCATAAACAAAAGGCCAAGCAAACAAAGAAAGAAGTATGGACCTTCGAATGGTAAACATTATCCAAGCAGTTAAGGACAGAGCATTACGATCTTCGAAAAGTTTTACCCATTTTCCATTAACACCTGTTGAATATTTATTACTTTCTGAAGACATAAAAGTTACACGAACTTCATTAGCCTTTAGCTGAACAGTTTCTCCAGAAAAAGTAATGGCAGCTGTTGCCGTAACAACAAGCCCAAGTTCAACAGGACTAATATAAATTTCAGCTCCTTTTCCTTTAAATATTACATACATTACTTTGAGATAGTTAAAAATATTTAAAGTGAATATAATAAACACAAGCAATGAAAATGTATTTTCTAATTCCTTAATAATTCGAAGCATGGCTTCATAGAGTCGGTATCCATCTGAATTTAATGATGTTTTATTGTTTAGACATCTTGATAAAGCACAACAGTAAAAAACGTAGAAGATAACTATTGCGTAATGGATAAATTTAACATAGGATAAGGAAAACTCATTAAAGAAATAAATCACAGCTTGCTTTGGTTCTACGAATGTAGAAAATCCTTGGAAATCTTTCGAAGACGCATCAGAAATCAAAACGTAGCATATTGTTCTTACAAAAGGACGCAGAAAACTTATTAAAATTATACATGCAACTGCAGTTTTGGAATATCCTGAAATTCTTGACAAATCATGGTTTCCTGCAAAGAGTTTCAGCTCTTTAATTAAGCCAAGTACGTTGTTCATCCTCGGATAAACTAACCACCAAAGAAAAAGTTTAATTATTCTAGCCGCACTTATAAGACCCATTCTCCCGGTAACTGCTTGGCCAAGGCTAATTAAGCTGATTAATGTATGGAAACACATTAAATGAAAGAAAGCAGAAATGAGAATCTTTAATACTCTTCTTCGTTTGTTAGAATATAAACCACATAGAAAATAAAGAACTATAATAGCTTTAATTATGTAAGTAATTAGAAAGAGATTGATTGTGATTTTCTTTTAGAAAAGCATCAGTTTTTTCATCAAATGAGTAAGAAATGTCGTATGCATATCGAGGGAAAAAATTATTTACATCGAATGAAACAAGAGTTTTTAGATTATCTAGTTAACGTACACTATCTCTTGTTGATAGATTCGACACCAAGGAAACGATACGCGCTTTGAACGCTCAAGAAATAAATGATTAAATAAATAACTTAATGAATTCAATTCTTTTGTTATTAATGAAATTAAAGGTTGGTTTTCATTCTAAACTTTTAAATCGACGAAGTCAATTTTGCTTTATTAAAAAACGCTGGCGTGATAATTATTTCAATTAAAAAATGTACAATTTTGTAGGATTGTAGCAATAATATATTTCAGAACTGTTTAATTTTGTTATTTTAAAAAATAGATCAAAACCTTAATGATTAATACTTAAAGATTAAATAGAAAAGTGAATTTAGGGAAAGTCATTAACAACTGATGGAACATGCAAAGAGTCTAAATTTTTTAATAGTTTGTCTGTTTTGTATTTGTAGGAATAGTGCTAAGACTTTTGCGAGATGTGTTTTATTTTAGTAGAGGCAGGCTGATTTATTAAATAAATTTTATTACTATTGGGGGTAAAATATCAGTTTTTTGTACAGTAGTTGAGTTATTATTATTTTTTCACATCTTGGTGTTATTGATAGTTTAGACAGTGAAGGCGGATGTCAAGCGGGGGTACAAAAGTTCAAGCCCATCTTTTATCCAATTCATTGTTGTGATTTTCATAAGGCCAGTCAACACTTTGCAAGAAGCGATACATATTTAAGCGATATTTTAATTTTAGAGCCATGTAATTTTATTATTTCAAAACATATATCAAAATATGATGGATACTTACAGAATAAATACAAAAGAGAATTTAAAGGAAGTCAGTAACAACTGATGAGGAAATATGCAAAAGTCAAAATTTGTAGTGGGTTATCTGCTTTGTAAATTGATGGAAGGGTTTAAGACATGTCTTTGAATTTAGAAGAGCCAGGGTAATCATTTTGGCAAGTAGTATGTCATTACTATAGGTTGTAAGATATGAGGATTTTGTACAGTAGTTGGGTTATTTTCTTCGACATTTGAGTAAAATATTTGATTGGATTGGATAGTTTAGGCAATGATGGTGTAAGTTAAGAGGGAGTGTAAAGTTCCAATTTCATCTTTTATCCGATACATTGTTGTTTTGTGAAGGCCAGGCAACACCTGCAAGACGCGGCATAATCTGTACTCTTACAGTTAATGCATGTTGCACTGGTAGATTTTTTTTATGTAATTCAAGTTAGGTGGTTTTCACCATATTCGAGACGTCTGGAAGGCGATGCAGTTGAAATTAGTTTATTAAAAAAAGAAGCATGAATTGTAGTGTGCCGTTAAGTCTCTCGGGCATAATCTTCAACTGGAATTGATAACTACATATTTTCATTAATTTTGTATATCTCATCCACATGAAGTATCCAGTGGATTCCCTCTGGGAGAATGAAAAGTGGGTATTAAATTTGTAAGTATTTTTGCAGTACAATTTTTATATTCAGATTGATCAGTTAAATTTCAATATTTTTAATTATTGTGCTTCAAAATAGCTTTCAGTGGTATTTCAATTTTCTGCTTCATAACAAAGTATCCACATTTGTCAGTCTTAAGAATCTACTAATTTGTTGATGGGATTCCTAGTTTTAGGAGAATCTTGACATAATTTTCAACCTGCAAAATATTTTCTTGTGCAAAATTACAAAAATACAAAAATTCAAAATATAGGAATTTTTGTATTTCCGACTGTCGCTAATTCATGAAAATTGGAATGCTAAAATCGAAATGTTGTTATCGTTAAATAACAATATCATGAAACACTTTAAGATACGAGTCATATTTCAAAAGATATCATCAACTAATCATATAAGTTGTGTAATGCATTTCAAGCCTTTTTGTGTTTTAGCAAAATTTCCAACCTAATTTGTCTAAAATTTGGTATTGAAAGAGTTTTCGACAATATATTTTGATCCGCTGCAAAGATTTTTGATACTGTAAAAAAATGATCCAAAAACACACCGAAGAATTGTAAGAATTTTCGAAAAATTGATTGCAATGCAATTTAAAAAAATTATTGACTTATAACTGTACTTAATTAAAATGTAAGTTTATAATTTATAATGATTTATATCGGTTGAAGTACACCTTTTTAAATTATATTTTGTTCTGCATTGAACCTTATTCATTGATTCCCAACCAAGGAGACGATCTACGCACACAAATAGAAAGAAGTTATTGACTTTAAAAAGATGCTGCATAAATGAATATTTAAAACCATTTAATTTTTTTTATTAATAATGGAACTAAAGAATAGATTTCGGATTTATTTTTGTATTTATTTATGTGATTATGATTATGATGATTTTTAATATATTACAAATTTTTAAAAATTATTTAAAGTTGATGAAGTCAATTTTAATTCCTGTAAAACGCTAATCTAATTGATTTCAAATTCGTCATATTAAATTTGTAGAATTGTAACAGCCGTATTTTTATTGTCCAGTAATTTAATTTTATTGTTAAAAAAACAGAACAATTTTCCAAAAAAATTATGAAAATATCAATAAAATATGTGAATAAATATCAATAATTTTTATCACATTTTAAAATCGATGCAGTCAATTTTAATTTCTCTAAAAGGCTAACATAATTTATTTAATTTATATATTTGTTGAATTGTAATAACAATATTTTTAGTTTTCAGCAATTTAATATTATTATAAATAAAATAGAGTAGTTTTCCAAAAACATCTTTTTTTTCCGAAAATATCAATAAATATAATATCCCAAGAATTGATCGAAGCCATTTTGATGGATACGATGGTGTCACTTTTGTTATTTCCGTTCTATATTCACATTTCGTTCAACAATTTTTTAAAATTTCCTATCAAGATTTAAATTACCATGATTTGGATTTAATATTATTCAATGCGTTTTTAATTTCTCTCAATATATAACATAAATTTGTTATTGTCTGAAGTCAGACCAATCATAATTCCACTATCGTTTTTTTTTTAATCAAATTCTATGAATTAAAAGTAAATATAAACATATTTGAAGATAAATATATTTACTTTTTATATAAGCGGCTGTATATTGCTAGATATACTAAAATATTGATAAGTAATTTAATTTATGTGTAATATTTATTTTTGATATTTTTACATCCTCACTTTTAGCATCTGTCGTGTGTTATAGTAAATATAATATATGTATATTATTCCATCTCATATAAACTAACAACAAGAGAAGCACTACAATTAATCTAGTCGCAATCATGAAAGTCATTCTCCAAGTAAATTGTAATTCATGTAATGTAATGTAATTCATGTAATGTAATGTAATTCATGAAATGTAATGTAATGTAAAGAATTTGCATTACATGAAGGGTCATTCTCCAAGTAAATTGTTATTCATGTAATGTGATGTTAAGAATTTGCATTACATGAAAGGTCATTCTCCGGGGGAAATCGGAACCGAAGGAAATAATCCTTTCTATCGTTTGGAATAATACGTGAAAGAAAGCATCATTTGAAGTTTGGAATATTTCCTTTAATATTATTAGAATAAAAACCCCACAGATAAAAAATATTACAAAAAATTCACCTATGTTTGTAATTAGAACGGCATACAATACTTTCTTCTTTTAAAAATGCATGATTATTTTAATCAAATGAGTAAGTTTTGTAGTATCGAAGAAACCATTGTTCGTAATTTATAATGATTTACAGAGGATGGATCACATCTGTTTTATAATATATAGCGTTATTCCATTGAGCCTTTTCATTGATTCGCAACTTAGGAGACGTTCTAGGCACACAAATATTAAAAAATTAATGGTTATGACAATATTATGTTTAAATGGATAACTAAAGCCATTTAGATGCTTTATTACTAATTGAATAAAATTTATGATTTGGGATAATATTGTTAAAGCGAAGCGGTCTTTTTAATTTCTCTAAAAATACTGATATCAATCATAATTTATTTCACTTGAGTAATACAAAATTTTTAGAATTGTACGAACCATTATTTTCAGAAATTTAATTATATTGTTACAGAGAACATCAATTTCCAATTGTTAAAACAAATAGAACAAATTATCAATTGTTAAAAACAAGAGAACAAATTATCAATTGTTCCAGAAAATAGAGCAATTTTCAGTTGTTCCAAACAATAGAGCATTTTTCAGTTGTTCCAAACAATAGAGCAGTTTTCGATTGTTGGAAACAATAGAGCAATTTTCAATTGTGCCAAACAATAGAGCAATTTTCACTTGTTCCAAACAATAGAGCAATTTCCGATTGTTCCAAAAATAGAGCAATTTCCCATTGTTCCAAAAATAGAGCAATTTCCGATTATTCCAAAAAATAGAGCAACTTCCGATTGTTCCAAACAATAGAACAATTTTCAATAGTTCCAAACAATAGAGCATTTTTCAATTGTTCCAAACAATAGAGCAATTTTCGATTGTTGGAAACGAGCAATTTTCAGTTGTGCCAAACAATAGAGCTATTTTCAATTTTTCCAAACAATAGATGAATTTTCAATTGTTCCAAAGAATGGAGCAATTTTCAATTGTTCCAAAAAATAGAGCAATTTTCTATTGTCCCAAACAATAGAGCAATTTCCGATTATTCCAAAAAATTGAGCAATATCCGATTGTTCCAAGCAATACTGCAATTTTAAAATGTTCCTAAGAATAGAGCAATTTTCGATTATTCCAAAAAATAGAGCAATTTCCGATTGTTCCAAAAAATAGAGCAATTTCCTATTGTTCCAAAAAATAGAGCAATTTCCGATTGTTCAAAAATAGAGCAATTTCCGATTGTTCCAAAAAATAGAGCAATTTCCGATTGTTCCGAACAATAGAGCATTTTTTAATTGTTCCAAACAGTAGAGCAATTTTAAAATGTTCCAAAGAATAGAGCAATTTTCAATTGTGCCAAACAATAGAACAATTTTCAGTTGTTCCAAACAATAGAGCAATTTCCGATTGTTCCAAAAAATAGAGCATTTTCCGATTGTTCCAAAAAATAGAGCAATTTTCGATTGTTCCAAGCAATAGAGCAATTTTCAATTGTTCCAAACAATAGATCAATTTCCAATTGTTCCAAAGAATAGAGCAATTTTCAATTGTTCCAAAAAATAGAGCAATTTTTTGTTGTCCCAAACAATAGAGCAATTTCTGATTATTGCAAAAAATTGAGCAATATCCGATTGTTCCAAGCAATACAGCAATTTTCAATTGTTTCAAACAATAGAGCAATTTTAAAATGTTCCAATGAATAGAGCAATTTTCAGTTGTTCCAAAAAATAGAGCAATTTCCGATTGTTCCAAAAGTAGAAGAATTTCCGATTGTTCCAAAAAAGAGCAATTTCCAATTATTCCAAAAATAGAGCAATTTCCGATTGTTCCAAACAATAGAGCAATTTTCGATAGTTCCAAACAATAGAGCAATTTTCAACAGTTCCAAACAATAGAGCAATTTCCGATTGTTCCAAAAATAGAGCAATTTCCGATTGTTCCAAAAAATAGAGCAATTTCCGATTGTTCCAAACAATAGAGCATTTTTTAATTGTTCCAAACAGTAGAGCAATTTTAAAATGTTCCAAAGAATAGAGCAATTTTCAATTGTGCCAAACAATAGAACAATTTTCAGTTGTTCCAAACAATAGATTTCCGATTTTTCCAAAAAAATAGAGCATTTTCCGATTGTTCCAAAAATAGAGCAATTTTCGATTGTTCCAAGCAATAGAGCAATTTTCAATTGTTCCAAACAATAGATCAATTTCCAATTGTTCCAAAGAATAGAGCAATTTTCAATTGTTCCAAAAAATAGAGCAATTTTTTGTTGTCCCAAACAATAGAGCAATTTCCGTTTATTCCAAAAAATTGAGCAATATCCGATTGTTCCAAGCAATACAGCAATTTTCAATTGTTTCAAAAATAGAGCAATTTTAAAAATGTTCCGCAATTTTCAGTTGTTCCAAAAAATAGAGCAATTTCCGATTGTTCCAAAAAGTAGAACAATTTCCGATTGTTCCAAAAAATAAATCAATTCCCGATTGTTCCAAAAAAGAGCAATATCTGATTATTCCAAAAAATAGAGCAACTTCCGATTGTTCCAAACAATAGAGCAATTTTCAATAGTTCTAAACAATAGAGCAATTTCCTATTGTTCCAAACAATAGAGCAATTTTCATTTGTTCCAAACTATAGCGTAATTTTCAATTGTTCCATTTAACAGTGCAATTTTCAATTGTTTCATTCAATAGAGCAATTTTCAATTGTTCCATTCAATAGAGCAATTTCCTATTGTTCCATTTAATAGAGCAATTTTTAAATTTCCAAACAAAAAAAATCAAACCGTTTTGATGGATACTACAGTGTCATTCTTGGTATTTCTGTTCAACAAATTTTTAAAATTTCACATGAAGAGGTAAATTATGATTTTATGGATCTATACATTATTCATTATAGTACTAATTTCTCTCAATATATAAGAAATAAAATTTGCCATGATAGACGTAAACATTTGGCGATAAATGATCTAATTTAGCGTAAAGGAAATTTAGGAATGAACTTCTGGGAATAATAGTTTTAAAATTTGGCGTTAAAGCCATAAAATTTGGCAAAAAAAAGCAGTTCAGGAATAAAATAGTTCTTAGCGATAAAATTTGGCGATAAAGCAATATGTTTTGGCGTAAAAGCAATTTAGAAATAAAATTTGATTTAGTAAAACAATTTAATGATCAAGCGATGAAGTTTGGTTCCGTGCAATATTATTTCATCACATTTTCAAGAAATTTTATTAGTTCGCATCTTCAAGAAATGAAAGTGATTTTGAATTAGTTTCCCACAAGAAGATCTGGTAAATAATTTTACAAGCACATATTGTAATCTATATAAGCAACTAAAGGAATTAAAAATGTTCCAGTCTTTAAATACATATTTTTTGTAAAGAAAAATAATTTCTAGCTATATCGTAAGGTTTTATTTTATGTATTTTCAATGTGGGACTTTTTTTTATGCTGGCCCTTTTTTACCGGATAAAAGAATATTTTTCAAATGTGTTACAAGTAATGTAAATTTTAAGTAATTTCTAAATTTTCAGAATATATTTTATACAATTTCTTTTATGCGGTCACCCCCCGAAAAAAAAAAAAAATAAAAATAAAGAAATGGTTTGAGTTTATTAGCATCATTTGCTTTTCTGAGTAGTTTCATAAGGAAGATGGGTAATAATTCTTTAGTGCGGAATCTTTTGATATATTCCACATTGTTCGACACGGAATCAATTTCCTTAAGATTTTTCTCGGTATTATCTTCGCGGGTACTCGAAGCGTATTTTCACATCTTGTACAACTTCTACTGTATTGTATAAAAATAATTTAAGTATTTTATCATCAGGATTTCATTTCAAGGTAAACTGCGTAAACCTGTTTATTTATTATATTTAATTTATTACTAAATATACATTTAAGACATTAAGAATGTGTTTCGGCATGCTATTAAGAATGTACATTTTTGTATATTCCCATCACAGCAGAAGTCGTACTATATATACACTGAAAGTGACAAAAGTCATGGGATAGCAATATGCAAATTTTCAGGTGGCAGTAGCATCGCGTAGAACAGGTATAAATGCACAGTGCTTTCGCAGAGCTTTCATTTCTGTTCAAGTTATTCATGTGAAGAGGTTTTGACGTGATGATGACCGCACGACGGAATTAACAGACTTTGAACGCGGAATGTTAGTTGGAGCGAGACGCATGGGTCATGCCATTTCAGAAATCGTTAGGGAATTCAACATTCCCAGATCCACTGTGTCAAGAGTGTGCCGAGAGTATGAAATTTCAGGCATAACATCCCACCATGGACAGCGCAGTGGTCGACGGCCTGCACTTAACGACCGAGACCGGCGACGTCTACAAAGAGTCGTAAATTCTAACAGACAAGCAACACTACGTCAAATAACCGCAGAAATCAATGTGGGACGTACAAGGGACTTGTCTGTTAGAACATTGCTTAGAAATTTGGCTTTCTTGGGCTATTCCAGCAGAAGACCGACTCGAGTGCCTTTACTGACAGAACGACATCGCTTGCAGCGACTCTCGTGGGCACGTGAGCATATCGGTTGGTCACTAGATGAATGGAAAACCGTGGCCTGGTCCGATGAGTCACGATTTCAGTTGGTAAGAGCTGATGGTAGGGTTCGAGTGTGGCGCAGACCCCACGAAGCCATGGACCCAAACTGTCAGCAAGGCACTGTTCAAGCTGGTGGTGGCTCCGTAATGGTGTGGGCTGTTTTTTCATGGCATGGACTTGTTCCTCTGGTGCGACTGGACCGAACATTGACTGGAAATGCTTATGTTCAGCTACTTGGAGAGCACGTGCAGCCATTCATGGACTTCATGTACCCAAACAACGATGGGATTTTTATGGATGACAATGCGCCATGTCACCGGGCCAGAACTGTTCGCGATTGGTTTGAAGAACATTCTGGACAATTCCAACGAATGATCTGGCCACCTAGATCATCCGACATGAATCCCATCGAGCATTTATGGGACATCATCGAGAGGTCTGTCCGTGCCCAAAATCCTGCACCATCAACGCTTTCACAATTATGGACGTCTATCGAGACAGCATGGCTCAATATTCCTGCAGAAGACTTCCAACGACTTGTTGAGTCCATGTCACGTCGAGTTGCTGCACTTCGCCGGGCGAAAGGAGGGCCGACACGATATTAAGAGGTATCCCATGACTTTTGTCACTTCAGTGTATAGTACGGCATTTCTTATATTGTATATAAAGAAATAAAAAAATTAATATAAATAATCTACCCATTCAAATACTAAAAACAAGATTCAGAAAAACCCACTAAACTACATACCAGAGAAGTTTTATTCATTAAATAAACTTAAAATTTTTTTCCAAATATTAAGAAAATTGCAAGAAGGTAATTGAGTATGTGAAGAGCCATGCCACTGTTACTAAGATTAGAAATTTTTTTAAGACAAAAACACCCCATGCTGTCAATTTTAAATATATCCAGTCTTCAAAGATTCTCAAATACTGACCATTCAATAGTGTATTAAATTCAAAGTACTCATAAAGAGATAATCAAAATTTGTCAGCCTTTTTTTGAACACGGTCAGTAGATAATACAATAATTATCATCAGCACGGCATTAACGAAAAAGTACGGAATGTTCATGTTTAACGCAGGCCAATTTCGAAGTCTTACAGAATAAAGCATCTGATATATGAATATAAAAAACACAGCTAACATTCGTGCAAACAGGAAAAATATAAATGGCGAAAGAGTATCTTCTATGTCTTCAAAAATCTTCAGTATTTTTTTGTACAACCTGAAAGCTTGGATTCTGTGCCATTTTTTGGCACTTAAAGCTATTAGCAACGATGAAGCAGATTAAGAGGTAAAAGGTAGTGAAGGTGAAAAATATAAAATGATTGACGTATACAGATCCCAATTCATAAATAATTTTTTGAATTAGCACGCTTCTTTCATCTGCATTCGGTACATCAAAAGGACAGAAAAAAATAAAAATAATTATCCACAATGACGAATAGAAGCAACTTAACAATATTACAAAATAACTGGCTAAATTTGTGTATAGATTTGTGTAATAATTAATGTGTATAAACTATTAATGCATTTTATTTTTTCCTTTAAGTAAATCTCAAATTAATTCAAATTTTATTTTAAATTTATCACAGTAATTATTTATAATTTATTTCCTTTTTTCAAGTATCAATCATTTCGTAGTAATTGTTCTATAAAAGACAAAGCTAATATACAATTTTAAAAAAAAGTTGTTTTGAAATAAAAATGCGACAAAAAATCTTACGATTAAGTGCAGTTCTTGTATAATTTTTTATAAAATTCGTATTCATAAAATATTTTTTTCGTTATTCTGAGTAACCTAGATGTAAGAAAATAGTTACTTTTTGTTGACATTTGAAACCAAACGTAATAAATTATTAGGAACGTAAAAAATTAAAAATTTCTAGTAAAATATAAATGTCTAAAATAAATATTTAATATATAGCATACATAAGTGAACAGAGGCTAATCGATATACAGTGAAAACAAACAAAAATCCTAAATTTTGCATTTATTTTCTTTAAAGATAAACATTAAAGAAAAAGTTTTTCACGTCAGAAATACAATTCTACAGTCACATGAGTGAAACATTTAAAACAAAACTTTAGTAGAAAAAAAAATTCTAATTTACATGATTTGATAATATTATTATTATTATTTGTTTTCGAACCTTGGTATTCCTTAATTAATATAACAAAAAAATTATTTTTTCTGACGTGTACAAATAAATTGCTTTTTCGTACGAGATTAATTAATATAAAATATAATATATAAATTTTTAATTCTGACTTAAAAAATATTTTACAGAAAAAAATAAAGATAATTTAAATCATTAAAACATTAAAAACTAAAAAAAGAAAGAATACTAATTTTTATCATAAAACAAGCGAATTTTCCTGAAAGAAACTGTGAAGTTTGTTGCAAAAGCAACGGTAGTGTGTTTTACCTTTTCTTCTGCAAAATTGATAAAAGATTAATTGAGAAGTAATGATTTTTTTTCAAAAAATAAAATTGGTTTATATACTAACAAGTAAAAAAAAAAAAAAAAAATTTTTTTAAGTCAATTCCTACTTTTTTTCCACTTTATTGCAGAAAGTCCTTTATAAATAATTCTCATTCATTTTTTAAGTTTATCTGGTGCTATCTATTGGTAGATATATGAAACTTAAATCTAAAAAAAAACTAAAATTAAATAACTAAATTTAATTAATGAATTAATATTTGAAAAACTGTATTATCATCCAGTGTCATCCACTACAAGTTAAAAAAAAAGTATTTGAATGTGAGTGAATGAATCAAAAGTACTTTATGAACGATTGAAAATTTGAACAAGATATATATAGGGTGTGTGTGTGCTAATAGAAGGAATTGATTAATAAACAATTAAAAATAAATACTGCATGTAATTAAATCATTTAAGTAGCATTACCAAAATGCAGCCATTTTGAAACGAAAACAATGAAAAGCCAATTAATTTTTTTTTTCGGTATCAAAACTGATAATTATTTGAAAAAACTGATTTTGCAAACTCTAATTTTTTTGAACTATTTACATAATTTTTTTCCATTTTCATTTAGCTATGATTGCTACGAATTTCTATCATGAACGTCTGTCACAGTTGTGATTTTGTAGTAGTAAATTTGCTACCTCTGTTAATAAGAAAATTGCTAAAATTTACCATCTTAATGCATTTGTATTTATTTTCAAGAAAAAAGACTTCTCTATTTTCCTAAGGGATGATTTGGAAAAAAAAATAACAAAATTTAATATTCTCGGTAAGTATTTAATATTTTATTATACAATGTATTTGAAGAGTTATGAACAATTAATTACCTACGAAATCTGGAGAGAAAGTTCTACCAACAAAACTTTCTCGATGAAACTTACAAAACATAAAAAATGTTCGAAATTTAATTTTTAAAAATCGTAGTGTATTTGATGCATATAAAAAATGGAACAATATGTTTGACATTTTTATTCTATTATGCTAACTTTAGAATATGTTTTATTTGAAGAAAAATATTTTATGGAATGCCTTTAATATGTTACAAACAAATACAATAATCATTGCTGGTTTTTAATTAACAAACAACATTAATTTTATTTTGACAACTTTATTAAGAAAGTTTCTGATAAAGAAGAATAAATAAGAAATAAAAATATATAACATAATTGTATATAAAATAAAATATATAACATAATTGCAATTCATCATATTTCTACTTGATTAGAACAATCACATTTGAAAAATATTCTCTCTAATGCACATAAGATTTCATCATGCAAAAGCAATTAAGAGATAATAAATTAAAATACAAAAAACCAGAATAATAAATTAATAATAACTTTCAAGAGATAGAAATGTTTACAATTACTGAATTAAAAATAAATTAACACAAATGCGAGTGTCAGCAGTGAATTTAACAGCCGTTCGAAGTAATTAAGTTAACGGCTTCCTTGTCGAAGCATTGAATTTAACTAGCGTTAAAATAATCCGTTCTTGAAATTTACCGTCCATTGTTGAAATTAACTTTTGTCATGTGTAAGTCCCTTAGCAAAACGAAACATTAAAGCCATGCTATCCTTATCAACCTAATATTAAAAGATTTCATTTACATAATAAGCTATTTAACAATAACAAGAACAACAAATTTCATTCGAAAATGTTCTTTCTGCCAAGACTTATGAATTAAGATCTCATAATTTTAAGTAATTTCTTAACGAATCTTGAAAAAAAAACTATTAAATATGTATTTTTACATATCATAAAATTTAAATAAATGTAATCAGGATTATATTTATTCTAAAATATTTTCTTAAGTTATTCTTTATTTTTCAGCTTTAAGAATTAAATTAATATATTTCCCTATTAAAGTTTAAGGCTGTAAGAAAGCTTAGAAATAATAATTTTTAAATACATATTTATTTTTATGCTATAGAAATAAAGCATATTTTTCAAAGAAAATATGAAGAACTATGGATGTCCAATTCATAGCTAAATTTCTGTACTTTTACAGTTTTTTAAAATAATTATGAAAACTGAAGTAGAACAGTTGTGTAGGTGAATATCCATGCTACTACTCCTAAGAGCAAAGGTTTTTGAATTGTGAAAACACCCCAGGCCGTCAACTTCAAGTACTTCGAATCCTCAACGAATCTAGCGTATTTCCCTTCCATTGAGGAAATTACGTGGCGATATTCATAAAGTGATAAGCGAAATTGATCGGCCTTTCTTTGAGCATGATCAGCAGAAAGTACAGTAATCATCATTAGCGTAGCATGAGCGAAAAGTTCAACAAAGCTCATGAATGGAATAGTCACATTTCGAACTCTGACAGCGTAAAGCAGTACATACAAACTCATGAAAAATCCACTAAAGATACGTACAAACAGGAATAGCATAAACGGTGAGAGTGTTTCTTCTATGCCCTCAAAATGTTGCAGCAATGTTTTATACAAATTAAAAGCGTGGTTTTTGCGTTTCTTTCTCATGGATAGGCTATTGGAGATGACGGAACAATTTAGGATGTAAAATGCAGAGAATGAGAAAATTGTATAATTATTGATATATGCAGTTCCGAATTCATAAGCCAAATTCATAAGCATATTTCTGATATCTGCATTCGGTACATCAAAAGGACAGTGAGTGCGTTTAAAAATTCTCAAATTAATGATCCATAACGATGCACACGAGCAACTTAATAATATAACAGAAATACTATATTTCTTGGCGATTTTTGGGAGTCTTTGGCGATCGAAAGGATCAAGTTCTTTTTTTAAGGGCTTCATTTTTTGAATGAGAAAAATAAATTTATTCTTTTTAATTTGCATCGCCCACCACATCATCCAATGCGCCAAGGTGATTGTGATGTCTAAAGTGTATCTCCAATAAAAGCATCTGACAACTCCGCAATAAAATTTTACGGAAATGACACCCAAAGCAGTAGCATTGTAAATAGAAGCAAATAATTTTGGCCATCTTCTGTTCTTCTCTGTGATGTCGATTCCGCAGAATAGAAATAACACAAGGATCGGTTTTATGATATTTTCCATATGATTTCACTTTGAAGACTTGATGTTAAATGCAATTCGAACTGACATACAATGATAACATTCATAAAACAAGATGACTTATGTCTTCTGTTTTAACTTATTTAAATTCAGATAACATATCATCTATACTCTTTTATTTCTATAATTTATTGCCTTCGATAGGCAACCAAGGAAACGCTTTAGTTGTGTAAACAAAACCAGTTATTGTAAGTTTTCAAATAATAAATAAATCTACTTAAGTTTAATGAAAAATGTATTTGGAAGACAAAATTAAAATCCTTTATAACTTTTTTGACATCTATCTTCATCATTATAATATGCCCAATTTTCTGTTAGTCAGAATGCAATTAAGATTAAATACATAGTTCAAAAATATAATGATTGAAAAATATAATAGTTTAATTGAATTTTCAACAATACTTTTAGAAAGATTTTCCATTACAATCATTCTTTTAAAGTTTCACCATTGCCCATTCAAATAGTATAACATTAATTGAAATGAACAATAGCAGTTTCTGTAATAATACAATGAATTTAAAATGGAATTACCATTAAGAAAACATTGAATTTAATTTAAATATAAATGAGAAAATAGCAAATGTTAAGCTACAGTTTTATTAATGTTAGAAAATATGATTCCGTATTGCACAATTTAAGTGAAATATCATCATATTTTTTGTTTTCTGAACAATTGAAAAAGACCAAACGAGAAAAATGGATTAATGACATCATAACGTTTAAACATGAATTGTATCAGATTATATATTGTGATATCATTATTGATATTATAACGAAGGTATTAAAATCAATATTTGAAACATGCAAACGAAAAATACTTTTAATTTTTTAATTTCAGAAACGCATTTTAAGAATACCTTATTATGTGAAAAGTAATAACATAAAAACTTAAGCGCAATATTTATTTCATATAACTAACCTACATAGGTCTAGTGCAGGTTTCAAACATTGATTACAACATATTTCCAATACCCATTATATTATTCTCGGTTAAAAAAAAAACCATGGTATGCCGAAATTTTTTATAACGGGAAAATTTTTACAGGTTTTGTGACTTTTATCCCTGATAGAAAAAAAAGAAGTTTCTCAAAAAATCTCCAAATTCTCAATGAGTCTCACCTCACCCGTTTCTTACTGTAGCGAATGAATTAAGTTTATATCAAATTAGTCGAACAAAAGATTATTCTCATTTTCGCAATTAACCAATACTTCTGTGTGTTTGTACGTAAGAATGCTATGTATTCTTTTTATCCGTAGAAGAAATGTGTTCAAATATCATCAAATAAATAACAATCAACCACCCAATAAAGTAGAGGTTAACTGACTTTTAAAGGAAGCTTTATGGCTTGGCGGCTCGGAAAAACTTGAAAACTTGATGTTAAAGGAATATTTCTGTACTTTTCTGGTGTTTTTTATATAACTATGAGAACTGAAGTAGAACAGTTGTATAGGTAAATATCCATGCTACTACCCCTAAAAGCAAAGGTTTTTGAATTGTGAAAACACCCCAGGCCGTCAACTTCAAATATTTCGAATCCTCAACGAATCTATCGTACTTCCTTTCAATTAAGGAATCGATTCGGCGATATTCATAAAGTGATAAGCGAAATTGATCAGCCTTTCTTTGAGCATGATCAGTAGATAGTACAATGATGATCATTAGCGTGGCATTAACGGAAACTTCAAACAATCTCATGATTGGAATAGGTACATTTTGAACTCTGACAGCGTAAAGCAGTGCATACAAACTCATGAAAAATCCACTAAAAATGCGTACAAACAAAAATAGAATAAATGGTGAGAGTGTTTCTTATACGCCCTCAAAATTTCGCAGCAAAGTTTTGTACAATTTAAAGGCGTGTTCTGTGTGTCTTTTTCTCATGGATAGGCTATTGGCGATGACAGAGCAATGTAGGATATAAAATGCTGAGAATGAGAAAATTGTATAATTATTGATATATTCATTTCCAAATTCATAAGCATGTTTCTGATATCTGCATTCGGTACCTTAAAAGGACAGTGAGTGCGTTTGAAAATTCCGAAATTGATTATCCACAACGATGCATACAAGCAACTTAATAATATAACAGAAATACTAGATATCTTGGCGATTTTTGCGAGTCTTTGGCGATCAAAAGGAACAAGTTCTTTTTTTAAGGGCTTCATTTTTTGAATGAGGAAAATAAATTTATTTTTTTTAATTTGCATCGCCCACCACATCAACCAATGCGCCAAGGTGGATGTCATGTCTAAAGTGTGTCTCCAATAAAAATATCTGGCAATTCCACAATAACATTTTACGGAAATGATTCCCAACGCAATAGCATTGTAAATAGAAGCGAACAATTTTGGCCATCTTCTGTTCTTCTCTGTGATGTCAATTCCACAGAATAGGAATAGCACAAGGTTCGGTTTTATGATATTTGCCATTTAATTTCACTTTGAAGTCTTGCTGTTAAATGTAATTCGAACTGAGATACAACATTAATATTCGTAAAACAAAAAGCCTTATGTCTTTTGTTTTCACTTATTTAAATTCAAATAACGTATCATCTGTACTCCTTTATATCTATTGCCTTCGATTGGCAACCAAGGAAACGCTTTAGGTGGTAAACAAGACCAGTTATCACAATTTTCATAAATAATAAATGAAATGGTTTTAGTATAATGAAAGTTGCATTCTGTTTTTGAAGACAAAATTAAAATCCGTTATAACTTTTTTGGCATCTAACATCGTAATTTTAATCTGTCCAATTTTCTGTATGTCAGAATGTAATTAAGATTGAATACATAGTTTACAAATATAATGATTGAAAAAGATAATAGTTTAATTGATTTTTTTAAATTACTTTTAGAAAGATTTTCCATTACAATCCTTCTTTTAAACCAAGTAGTTTGAATAGAAGTTTGAATAGACAGTGGCCACTGTCTATTCAAAGTATTATGACATTATTTTAATAGAACAACAGATTTTTTAGAAATGCGATGAATTTAAATTTAACTTACCATTAAAAATACATTGAATTTAATTTAAATATAAATAAGAAAATATTAAAGGTTAAGATACAATTATAATAATGCTAGAAAATATGATTCGTATTGTACAATTTAAGTGAAATATCATCATATTTGGTCTTTTACACCGGCTCTGGAAACAAAAATGTGAAAAATGAATTAATGACATCATAGCGTTTAAACACCTATTGTATAAAACTACGCAATGATTTATCAGTATTGACATTATAACGTAGATATGTTATCATTTCAATATCCGCATTTTAAAAATACTTTATTATGTGAAAAGTAAAAACATGAAAACATAAACGTAATATTTATTTCTTACAGATAACTTATCTTCACAGTTCTATATGCAAGTTACAAACGTTGATTATAATATATTGGCAATATCTATTATATTGTTGTTAATTTTAAAAAAAATCATAATTGTGTATTTGATGCATATGAAAAATTTGAACAATATGTTTGACATTTTTATTCTATTCACCCAACTTTAGAATATGTTCTATTAGAAGAAAAATATTTTATGGAATGTCTTTAATATGTTACCAGCAAATATAATAATCATTGCTTGTTTTTAATCAATAAATTTTACTTTGACAAACTTTAATAAGAAAGTTTTATAAGAATTAATTAGAATTAATAAATAACTGAGAAAAATAATATAATATTAACGCAACTTATCGTGCTTCTACTTGATCGGAGAAATCGCATTTGCAAAATAATCGCTCTAATGTGCGTCTGAGATTTCATCGTGCAAAAGCAATTAAGATATTATAAATTAAAAAAAAAAAAAAACCAGAATAATAAATTAATAATAACTTTCAAGAGACAGAAACGTTTACTTTTACCGAGTTAAAAAAAAATTAACACAATGCGAAATCCAGCATTGAATTTAACAGGCGTGCGAAGTAATTGATAGTATTAACGGCTTTCTTTCCGAAGCGTTGAAGTTAGCTCGCGTTAAAATTAACCGTTCTTAAAATTTGTCGTCCATTGTAGAAATTAACTTTTAATATGTGCAAGTCCCTTAAATAACAAATTTCATTCCAAAATGTCTTTTCTATCAAGACTTATGAATTAAGATACTCATAATTTTAAGTAATTTCTTAACGAATACAGAAAAATACAATTAAATATGTATTTCTACATATCATACATTTTAAATAAATGTTAATCAGCATAACGTATATTCTAAAACATTTTCTTAAATTGTACTTTATTTTTGAGCTTTAATTAAATTGCGGTTAAATTATTATATTTCTCTATTAAAGTTTAAAGCTACAAAAAAGCATTAAAATAATAATTTTTAAATACATTTTTTATGCTATAGTAATAAAACATATTTTTCAAACAAAATATGAAGAACTATGGATGTCCAATTCACAGCAAAATTTCTGCACTTTTATAGTTTTTTAAAATAATTATGAGAACTGAAGCAGAACAGTTGTATAGGTGAATATCCATGCTACTACTCCTAAGAGCAAAGGTTTTTGAATTGTGAAAACACCCCAGGCCGTCAACTTCAAATACTTCGAATCCTCGACTAATCTATCGTACTTCCTTTCCATTGAGGAATTGAGATGGCAATATTCATAAAGTGATAAGCGAAATTGATCAACCTTTCTTTGAGCATGATCAGCAGAAAGTACAATGATCATCATTAGCGTAGCATGAGCGAAAAGTTCAACAAAGCTCATGAATGGAATAATCACATTTCGAACTCTGAAAGCGTAAAGCAGTACATACAAACTCATGAAAAATCCACTGAAGATACATACAAACAGGAATAGCATAAATGGTGAGAGTATTTCTTCTATGCCCTCAAAATGTTGCAGCAAAGTTTTGTACAAATTAAAAGCGTGGTTTTTACGTTTTTTTCTCATGGATAGGCTATTGGCGATGACGGAACAATTTAGGATGTAAAATGCAGTTAATGAGAAAATTGTATAATTATTGATATATGCCGTTCCGAATTCATAAGCCAAATTCATAAGCATATTTCTGATATCTGCATTTGGTACTACAAAAGGACAGTGAGTGCGTTTAAAAATTCTCAAATTAATGATCCATAACGATGCATACAAACAACTTAATAACATAACAGAAATACTTGATATCTTGGCGATTTTTGAAAGTCTTTGGCGATTAAGCGATTAGTTCTTTTTTTAAGGGCTGCATTTTTTGAATGAGAAAAATAAATTTATTCTTTTTAATTTGCATTGCCCACCACATCATCCAATGCGACAAGGTGATTGTCATGTCTAAAGTGTATCTCCAATAAAAATATTTGACAACTCCGCAATAACATTTTACGGAAATGATTCCCAAAGCAGTAGCATTGTAAATAAAAGCGAATAATTTTGGTCATCTTCTGTTCTTCTCTGTGATGTTAATTCCACAGAATAGAAACAACACAAGGATCGGTTTTATGATATTTTCCATATGATTTCACTTTGAAGACTTGATGTTAAATGCAATTCGAACTGATATACAATATTAGCATTCATAAAACAAGAAGCCTTATGTCTTCTGTTTTCACTTATTTCAATTCAAATAACATATCATCTATACTCTTTTATTTCTATAGTTTATTGCCTTCGATAGGCAACCAAGGAAACGCTTTAGGTGTGTAAACAAAACCAGTTATAGTAAGTTTCAAATAATAAATAAAAAGATTTAAGTTTAATGAAAAATGCATTTTGAAGACAAAATTAAAATCCGTTATAACTTTTTTGACATCTATCTTCATTATTATAATATGCCCAATTTTCTGTTAGTTAGAATGAAATTAAGAATTAATACATAGTTTAAAAATATAATGATTGAAAAATATAATAATTTAATTGAATTTTCAACATGACTTTTAGAAAGATTTTTCATTACAGTCATTCTTTTAAAATTTCACCGTTGTCTATTCAAGTATTATGACATTATTTTAAATGAACACTAGTAGATTCTTTAAAAAGACAACGGATTTAAATTTAAATTACCATTAAAAATACATTGAATTTAATTTAAATGTAAATGAGAAAATATTAAATGTGAAGATACAATATTAATACTAGAGAACATGATTCCGTATTACACGATTTAAGTGAAATATCATTTACATTTGGTGTTTTACACTTGTTAAGAAAAAAAAATTATGAAAAATGTTTTAATGACGTCTTAGCCTTTAAACATCATTTATATAAAATTATGCAATAATTTATCATTATTGACATTATAACAATGGTATTGAAATGCAAATTTGAAACCTGCAATCTAAAAATACTTTTCATATTTTCATTTCAATACCCACATTTTGAAAATACTTCATTATGTTAAAAGTTTTTTTTCTCTAATGCAGCTAATTAGAGAACAATTAATGCAGCTGACAAACAATTAGACAGCTTGGTCTTGTATGCCTTAAGGAAAGCGCTGCACAGACGTTACTCACTTTGCATTACCTAGGGGCGCGTGTAACTTGAAGATACGGACGCGGCGTAACAATGCCCCCACAACGCTCTACGATCGTATTAGGAACGGGACCTACGGTTTAAAGTGGATTCCGAACTACTGCAAACATCTACGGCACCGCCGGGACTCGAACCCGAAACCTGTGGTACCCTACGCCAGAGCACTAGCCACTCGGCCATTCAGGCCCCACTTATGTTAAAAGTAAAAATATAAAAACATAAACGCAATATTTATTTCTTACAAGTAACTAACCTTAACAGGTCTATGTGCGGGTTGCACACTTTGATTACAATATAATGGCAAAATTCGTTATATTGTTCTTGGTAGATACATAAAAAAAAATTGCTATGATATGCTAGAGCGACCTCTTCCGCATATGATGAAACTTTGCATGCGACTGATGGGGAATAGCACTTAGAACTTACCATGGCAAGAAGTAACTGTTGATATTGACGTCTGATGGAATCTTTCAAATCAGATACAGTTTGCTCGGATTAGATACACACACTTTGGAATTCCAGTATCCCCCCCTTCCCAGTCAAACATCCATGGGATTGAGATCAGGGACCTTAGTAGATTCCTGGCTGGAAATGATTCAGGATAACTTTGTCACCAAACTGTTATGTTAAATAATATTTTTCAGAAGACCCCTCATGTGGTGTCTCTTGTCCACATGAGGGGTCTTCTGAAAAATATAATTCTATCCACATGACATCAGTTAAAACATTTCAGCATTTCATTGCAAATCAGGAATTACGTAATTAATCAATTTTTAGATAGGGAGCACTCATTACCTTACACGTTTGCAGACCTGAAGCAGCAATCTCTTCTAAAATCTTGGATCCGAAGTTGAAAGTGCTAGTTATACCTCACCACGCAATCACTTTTTTTCTTGTAAGACAAGTGCAACCCCATTTTGGGGATTATCTTCCGCCCCCCACAAGCCGTTCTTCGAATTAACGTTGCAGTCAAGCAGGAGAAATTGACCTTGTTTGTCCTTGTGCACTTTCAAATTTGGGTTTAAGATCCTGAATTAATTTTTAAAAATTTTTTGTACAAATATTATTTTTTTTTTCTTTTTGCAAAATCTGTTTCTGTAAATTACTTTGCAATACTTTTCTTTAGTTAAATATACTAACAAGAAAAATTATGTAACTTCACTGAAGCTGTATATACTAGTTCTTATTTGCTACTTCATGAATAAACCCAAACAAACAAAATATTTAACATATGAATCATAAATTTGAATCCGAATGCGTAAAGAAATATGTGATTTCGCAGTCTGTTATCGTTGAACAAAACAATTTAAAAGCATATTGTAAAAATAAAAATTAAAGCCTTTAAAATAATATACATACAGACAGATAAATACACGCTTATTGGTTTATAAATATAATCTTCAATATGACATATTTTTTATTAATTATTTTTTTTTCATTCTCATCTGATAATGAATTATGTGCGTGGCATAGTACATTATACTTAAACTCGATATTTTTAAATTTATTAATTATATTTAAAAAAAATTTACTTCATTGTTATCGCATATCATGATTGTCACAGTTGTTATTTACAGCGTATACTTGGTAGCCGATTGAATGCAATCAAGTGAAAAATTAAACTTTACAAATTTGATGCCATTTGATTTCAAATGTTGATAATGTATGTTGAAATGCAAGAGATTCAATATACAGTAAATAAATATGTTGAACCTGAACAGGAATTGCTCTTAAAAGAAAAACTTTTTTAAAAGAAAATGAAAAACATTCTGAAACCGATTCTTTTATTATTTTCAATATGTGGAATTTATATGAAAGGCGAAAACAGAGGATATTCCATATTACTTGCGTTTATTTACAATGCTACTGCTTTGGGAATCACCTCTGCGAAGTTTTATTGTTTGATAATCAAAAATTTTCGTTGGTTTTCCATTATAAGCACAGCAACTACAACAGGTCATTGGACAATGTGGTGGATGATGCAATTAAAGAAAAAGGAAATTGCAACTCTCATCGAAAATTTGGAGTCCTTACAAAACGAAATTGCTCCTCTAGATCGTCAAAGACTTTCCAAAATAGCAAAAATATCCTGTTATTTTGTTATATTGTTAAGTTGCTTCTATCCATCATTGTGGGTAATTGGTCATGCATTTTTTAATCAGTCTCGCTGTCCTTTTGATGCACAGAATGCAGATATGAAAAGCATGATAATTCCAAAAATTGCTTATGAATATGGATCTGCGTACGTCAATCATTACGTGTATTTCACATTCACCACCTTTTATCTCTTAATCTGCTTCATCGTTGCTAATAGTTTAAGCGACAAAAAACGGCACAGAATACAAGCTTTCAGATTGTACAAAAAAGTACTGAAAATATTTGAAGACATCGAAGATACTCTTTCGCCATTTATGCTTTTCCTGTTCGCACGAATGTTAGCTGTGTTTTTTTTATTTATATATCAGATGCTTTATGCCGTAAGACTTCGAAACTGGCCTTTGATAAACATGAGCATTCCGTACTTTTTCATTAATGCCAGTGCTCATGATAATTATTGTCTTATCTACTGATCGTGTTCAAAAAAAGGCGGACAAATTTCGATTATCTCTTTATCAGTACTTAGAACTTAATTCAGTATTGAATGGTGAGTACTTGAGAATCCTTGAAGACTGGAGACATTTAAAATTGACAGCATGGGGTGTATTTTCCATTAAAAAATCTGTAATCTTGGCGACAGTGGCATGGCTCTTCACATATTCAATTGCTTTCCTGCAATTTCCTTCTTAATATTTAGACATTTTTTTAAAGTTTATCTAATGAACTGAACTGTTCTAATATGTAGCTTGGTATGTTTTCTTATAAGCTTGTTCGCAATATTTGCTTCATTAGGTTATTTGTTTAATTTATTTTACTCCTTTATTTTATATATATAGTCTGACATCCGCTATGACGGGAATATACAAAATTGAACATTCTTACTAGAATGCAGAAACGCATTATTTATTACTTAAATGTATTTAGTAATAGAATGAATACAATAAATAAAAAGCTTTTAGCAGTTTCTCCTGACATGAAATCCAGCTAATAAAGGTTTTAAAGGATTTGTGGGCAATGCCGTATATGCTGGGCAAGATGTGAATGTACCTTCTAGCACTGGGGTCTCCAAACTACGGCCCGCGGGCCAAACCCGGCCAGCCAGTGTCATACATCCGGCGCGCGACAGCGAATAGCTTATTGTTGCTGTAATAAGCTGGATAAAAAAAACACAGAATGATAAGAACTTGGTTTTAATTACTTGCTTGGTAAAGCTTAATGGCAAGCAAAATACGCAGAAAATTTAACTTAAGCATAATAACTAACAGATTATTGAATTGAATCCCACTAACATTATAAACTAGTGAACATCCCGCGGTTACCCTCGGTAGTTATGTCTGGGTAAAGAGTATTGCATATGTATATCGATGTTTGAAATGTATATATCCTGAATCAGACATATGATTTTTATCCTGAAAATCCCTCAGGAACGGAAAATCTAAATTAACTCGAATGAAACCGCGGAGTATCCACTTGTAAAAAAATACTAATGAGATTTATGTAATTATATAGATAATGGCAGAAAAATTAAAACGGATTTTATCCTTGGTACTAAATAAGCAGTATGGCTCTAAGGCTGGAAAGTTTGGAGACACCTGTTCTAGCACATAAAATTTGTTTAAGGAACTTACCACTATAGTACGTTGTTTTAAAGAAAAGTGTGAAATATTAATTAAAATCCTCCCAACAAATACATGCAAATATAACACCGAGAAACATCTTAAGGAAATTAATTTCAAGATGAACAACATCGAACATGTCAAATGATTCTGCACTAAACAGTTATTACCCATCTACTTTATGGAACCATGCAGAACATCAAATGATGTTAATAAACTCAAATATATTTTTGCATGTTGGACAAGAACCGCATGAAAGAAGCAGAAAAATATTCTGAAACTTTATAAATAGCTATATTAGCTATAGTTTGTGACTCATTTAAAGAAATTCTTTTATGTGGTAAAAAAAGGACAGCATAAAAATAAGTTCTATACTGAAAACATGCAAATTAAAAACTCATCATGTAGATAGAAATTAGTTTTCTAAACAATAAAAAAATTGTATTTAGATACCGGAAAATTTTTAAATGTTTTATTTGCTTATATATATTACAATATTTGTTTTTAAAACCATTCATCGCAGTCAAGTACGCGGATTAGCTTGTGGAGAACTGATCCAAAATCCCTTTCATCTCTTGAAGATGCGAACTAATAAACTTTTTTGGTAATGCAATGAAATATTATAGCTTGAGCCATCGGTTGGATTTTCTAATTTACATGTTATTTTAATAGCCACTTGTTGCTTTATTTTTAAAATATATTCTTAAAGTAATTTTTATTCATAATATGCATTTGATGGAATTTTTTTTAAGTACCCAACAAAAAAAAAATGCATATAAAAAATCGCGCAAAAAACACACACGGAAAAACTGTATAAAAACAGATTTTAGTTTACTTTTAATATCGAGTTAATGTTCTTTCTTTCAATCCGAATTTCTTTTTAAGCCACATATTCCGCTTCAACACCAAAATATATCATTATTTTGGCGAATATCTTTTTCTAAATAGCTTTTATGCCATATTATTATGCGGAATTAGGTTTTGTTAACTCACAAAAAATGTATCATTTAGACAAACACAATAATCGCTGTTATGATAAAGTTACGCCAAAATTATTCGCTAATACAACAATTATTATTATTATTATTATGTCGAAAAATATATTATTTACGATGCCGAATTCGTATGATGAAAAAAAAATTATTTAAATTGGAAAAAAAATGAAAAAAAAAGAAAACGAAGAATAACTTGCATTTTATTCTGATATATCCTTTGTTGGAGGCGGAAACGATCTTTTTATCGTCTTACTAAGACCTGTCTGTACCTATCCTTGTCAAATGAATGAAGAAAACAAAAATACCAACATCAGAAAACCACAGAAAAATTTAATACTTTCCAACAGCCTTTTTCTTCTGTAAACTAACGTTCTAAAATTAAAAATTTACATTCGTCCGCGTAAATTCAAATAACGGTTGCCACAAAACCTTAACTATTCCAACAGCATTAAAAAGAAACATTCGAAGTTTTTGCCGTGAACTGACGTTCTAAAAATAAAAAATAACATTTTTTTGAGCGAATTCAAATAATGGTTGTTATAAAACCTTAATTACTTAACAGCTTTAAAAAGAAAATAATTATTTGATAATAAAATATAAATTAAAAAATTGTTTTTCGTGTTTGTTTCGTATTTTCATGAGTGACTACATCATAAAAATTGTTTATTTTCTGTATCATTTCTTGTAAACACACGTTATAAGAACAATTTCAAAATAATCAATAATTTATCGGGATTATTATTTAAAAGAATATATATTCGTGTTCTTTATTTACTATAACTAAAAAATTATGCAAACAACTATCAAAGTAGAAATAAATAGTCATTATATTGTTTGGGTAAAGAAGAAGACCCTAAAGAAATAGGCGGAAGATTGGCGAAATGTTTCGGGTTGCTAGATTGGCGACTGCCTCAGGGATACAGTATTCTACATTTAAACCAATTTTCTTTTGCTTGACTAAACGTTAAAGTACAATATTACAATAGTAACTATGTACTATAATTTATCACTTTACTATAACACTCAATAGATATTAGAAATGAAGAAGTCTCAAAAATTAATTTTAGAGCAAACCGCTATCAATATTTCAGGGGCTTCTTTTATAAAATACACATAAGACAAATAGATCTTCAAATATTTTTATAATTTTATCTTTACTTTCAACACATACAATATGATACAGAATGGTAATCGACTGTAATTGATAATTGGTCTGAGTTGAAAAAAATTACAATTTTTTTACAATATATATTGACACAAATAAGACATTGAATAATATATTAATCCAAAAAATTATAATATACCTGTTGATGTGAAACTTGGCAAATTTGTTGAACGAAATGATAACGCAGATCAGAAATACCCAGAAGGACACTGTCGTATCCATCATAACGGTTTGATCATTGTTTTGGAAGAATTGAAAATTGCTCTATTGTTTAGAACAATTGAAAACTCTTTTATTGTTTGGAATAATTGGAAATCGCTCTATTGTTCAGAACAATAAAATTAAATTCCTGAACATAATAGTTGATGCAATTCTACAAATTTTGAATTACTTAATTAAAATAAATTATGACTGATATGAGTGTTTTAGAGAAATTAAAAATGACTGCATCGATATAAAATATTATCCGAAATCATAACTTTAATTCCATTAAAAATAATACAAACGACTTTAGTTATTCAGTTAAAAAGGATACGTTCATAACCAATAATTTCTTGATATTTGTGTATGTAGATTGGGTCGCAAATAACTAAAAATGATTTAACTCAGAACGCTATAAAATACAAAAAGATGTGTTTCATCCGATATAAACCATTATAAATTATGAACTACAGTTTCATCGATACTGCATTTCTTATTCGTTTGAATGCAAAATGGTGCATTTATAAAAGAAAAAAAATTGATCAATTTCGTTTTATTACAAACATAAAGAAACTATTATGCTCTTATATTTTCTATGGGGTTTAAATTTTAAGAATGGTATAAAAAATATTCCAGTAGCCAGTATTATTTCCATTGGTTTTGAATCTATCCTAAGAATGACTTTCATGATTGTGGATAGATCATTTATTCTGTGGTTGATTTATACGAGACTTAATAATGCACATAATTTAATTAAGAATTTTGGATCTTTTAGATGAAATCGTTAGTTAGCAAGCGTTTCGAGATCCTTAAAATCTGTAGCTGCATCTTCTATATTATGTATAATGAGTAAAACATATGACTATATGAAAAATAAAAACATAACTAAACCCTTCAAATGTTTGAACTCACAACTCAAGACATTAACGTCATGTAATGCATTGACATCGTTTTAACTTAATAACATAAAAGGGTTCTGTATTTTTTTAAATTAAATTTACTAGATTGGTTTTCAGAGGCGAGTCTTTCAATCTTTTCCAGTTATTATTCTATTTATCACTTACAAATCTCATAAATTTCTATGACATAAAAAAACGTTAGGTTGATGATAGCAAATATCACATTTTAAGCAAATATCACATTTTTGCCCCTGCTATTATAAGTAATGGAGAGTTTTAAAAAATAATGCAGTAAATAATACAAAAGTACAAACTTCGTTTTTATTGTTAATAAGCATTTTTAAAGTTTCAGTCATTTACGTTATAAATAAAAAAAATGAATGACTTCTTGAAACATTTAATTTTAAATAATTATTAAACTCTCAATATTTAATTAAAGTGGCTTTTGAATTTGTAATTTTTTATCAAGTCTTAAAGGTGCTAACAAAATTAGGTGTTTTAGGTGCATAGAAGTTAATCTTGAACTATATTTTGATTTTATTGTGCTCATAACAGAAAACATTTGTTCACAAACATATGTTGATGCACACCTAAAACAATATCTGACAGCCAAATCGTGTACATTTGGAAAAATGCTTGCAGGTTCAAATTTCCAAAATTCAGTATAATTTGCAGTACTTGTAGTTGAAATAAGTTTTTTAGATTTTATTTCAGTGTAGTATGGTACTGTAGGTCAATAATTTCGATTTGTATTTAAAGTCGGTAACAATTTTATGCTTTCAGAGAAATTGAAAAAGTATTTGCGCAATTATCAGCTTGAAAATCATGAAATCTAGAACTAAATGAATCCTACAAAATGTATGTTAAATTTTTAAATCTATTCTGATTCGGACATTATTGATTAGTTTTTGCATTAATGTGAAATGTGTTAATCCTTTTTTCTCGACACAAAATCGACACAATAAATTTTTTTCACAAAAGAAAGTATATGACCAACTAGGGTAGGAAAAAATACAATTTTTCCCTGTAATCTTAAATTTACATTATTTAAATATCCCATAATATCGAGGAGAAGAGCTAAATCCCATAGACAATTTGTTTTTCTGGAGTAGCAAACACTTGACAGTTCATTGTTTTCTTCCAGATATTTTAAAACACATTCTCTCTGATTCCAAAATCTCGAATCACTTCTTTTGAAAAGTTACCGCACAGTATGATGAAAAAGTCACGAAATCGTCGTCGATTTAGTGCTAGAGCTCATATTTTGTTGATACAGCGTTCTACAGTATCAATAACAGAAGTCAGGTTTATGTCCTTGTGATATAGAACTAGCTTCTTGATGAATAATACAATGATACTAAAAAACGTGTTTTTCCAAATAATTTTCAAGCAGTGTAACAAAACATTTTATCGCGCCAATCATGCAAACATTGCAAACACTATCTAATTTTATCCATTGTACTTTATTGATTTCAGTTACATTTTTAAATTCTTTACAAATGTCCTCATCTGTAATTAAAATTAGTTGACTCAAATCAAAAAGTTTTTTCACAATATATAAATTTTAGTTCATGTAATTCACGAATACAGTTAACTGGGCAGTGTTTGTGATGTAATAGCTTTCATCCAAAGTTTATGAAAAGTATCTGTGTAAAAGTATTCTGTGCCAACATCCTTTCCCATTCCACCTACACGACGCATGACGGTAATTTTAGACAAAGCTGTTTTATCAATCATATTTTTATATTTATATCACCGACAGTTTGAGCAAATATTAAAAGGTTATTTTTTATTTTCCCCTCTCCATGAGAATAGCGTTTTTTCTTGTGGGCAAATAGCAGAGTAAATTCATACGAAACCTTCAAAATAGACGCAATTTGCTAATATCTGTTCTGTAACAAGGATTGTTGGCAGGATAAATATTTTTTTTTATTATTGATAAATTCATTTCAAAAGTGTGATCCGTAAAGCTATTTGCTGTTTAAATCAATATACAGTTTGAAATGTCGCGTCAGGCAGGTGTTGTCTGCCCGTCAGAAACTGCAACAATAAATTTTATTAAATATGGTATCGTTCCGTTACACTTCTCGCGGAACTTCCACGATCACTGCCTAAACTATCAATCCAACCAAGAATTTTACTAAAATATCGAGGAAAATAACCCACCAACTTCACAAATAAAAAAACCAGTAGTAACGATAAACGACTAGACAAATTTTTTACACTACTTCTACTAAATTCAAACACGACTTTCAAAGGCCTTATCACTGCTCCCACAAATTCAAAAAAAAATAAAAATCACTGGTTAAAATCTAGGTAACAATATGGTTAAAATTAAACAATTGGTTAAAATCTAGGATCCTGTACCCTTTGTGCCAAACACATCGCCAAGTTGCCAAGTCGGTAAGTAAGCATAGAAATGAATGGGCCAGGTAGTTTGCGCGGTAAAATGATATTACGCCAAAATCCTTTACTGTGTTGCCAAATCGCCAAGTAAACAGACAAAAAGGTTGCCAAGTTCGGTGTCATTGTAAAGTGCTATTTCGCCAACATTTATAGCCAAACAGTGCTTTTACGCCAACATTAGCAGCCAAATAGCTATTACCTCAAAGTTTATTCCTGAAAAGGCTTTGAAGCCAAAGTTTATCGCTTTGACGCCAAATATTATCACTATCCCTTATCGCCAACATTTATCGCTTTATAGCCACTTTTCACTAAGCAAATTTTGTTATATAACTTCTTTTAAGCCAAAAAATGCTTTATCGCCAATATTTATCGCTTTATAGCCAAATTTTTTCTCTAAGTGAATCTTTTTTTTTTGAGGCGCTTTTACGCCAAAAGTTGATGCTTTATCGCCAAATTTTTATCACTAAAATTTTTATATCTGGAATACTTTTTGCGCCAAATGAAACCGCTTTTACGCCAAAATTTAGCGCTATTATGCCAAGAAAATTATATCTAAAATGCCTTTACGCCAATTTATATCGCTTTATCGCCAAATTCTTACCACTATTATGTCAACTTTTTAATGTTTTCTTTTTACGCCATATATTGCCGCTTTAACGCCAAAATATATCATTATTTTGTCAACATTTTATTCCTAAATTGCTTTAACACCAAATTGAATCGCTTTATCGCCAAATTATTATGTGGAATTTTATTTTGCTATGTCACAAAAAAGTATCGTTTAAACAAACATAATAATCGCTGTTAATTGATACAATTTCGTTACTATAAAATTTCGCCGAAGTTATTCGCCACCACACTTTTCATGAACAAAAAATAAGTCATGTCCTTTACGAAGCCGAATTCGAATGATAAATTAATATTAACAAAAGATAAAAAAGAAGAAAAAACTAGAGAATAACTTACCTTTTATTGTGGTGGAAACGAACATTTTATTCCATCGGTGAAATCATAAATTGTTTTGCGGATGTCACATTTGTGCTGCCGCCGCCACATACACTCTGCCAGATAATTATCAAATGTTCCAGACACATTATTTTATTAATATTAATTTATTTTAATTATTCAAAATTTAAATTGTAACGTTAACTAACGTTCTAAAAAGCTAAAGCTTCAAATATTCCGAGCGAATTCCAATTACGGTTGTCAGAAAATCCTAACTAAACGAACATCTTTAAAAAGGAAATTAATTATTTAAGAATAAAATATAAGTTATTAATAAACAAAAAAATCGTTTTCTTGTTTGTTTCTTACTCTCCTGAGTGGCAACTTCATAAATATTGTTTATGTTCTGAATCAGTGACCGTCGTACGTTGTAAGAATAAGTTCGGAATAATCAGTAATTTATTGGAATACTAATTTAAAAGAATATATATTTCTGTTCTTATTTACTGCAAATAAGTATTCTGCAAATAATAATATAATCACAATAACAATAAATAGTCATTATATTGTTTGGAAAATGAAGCTACGAATTCCTCTAATTATGATATTGCAACCCTAAAGAAATTGGCGGAAAATTGGCGAAATATTCAGGGTTGCAAGATTGGCGACTGCCTCAGGGGTACAGTATCCTAGATTTTAACCAAATCACTTTACCTCCTTTATGATAAATGTAAATATATTTTTAACTCCCGATTTGAATTACTTTAAGATGAGTTTAGGATAAATATAATATTCGACAATTATGCAATTTCAATTTATTTGCGATAAATGTGTAAAAGTTGTAAATTTTTAAAAACCATGGTGAATTTTGTTGATTTAAATAATATTTAAAAAAGGTCCCGTTTCTTTCAAAGTTGCTCAATTAAGTATCTGCTAATGCATGTTAATGACAAAAACCAAATTTGTAAAATGTGCCGCTCATATGTAAATAAATATATCTAATTAAACATGAACTGTTACTTTTTGAAAGTGATTCTGTGTATAGAGCTTTTGTCATAAGATTTGACAAATTAATAATAAACACTGCCAAATACCTAGCCAAATTCATAAAATACATCAACATTTTAGAAAATTAATTTTTTTGTTTGTACAGCGTAAAATTGGTTAACTTTTGGAGAACAAGAACAATTTACTTAATAAAGCAAGCAAATCAAAAGATTTATGCAACTAATAATATCAAAAGCTTAACATTTATTAAAAAAAACTTAACAATATAAATTTTTAGCAACTAATAATATCAAAAACCAAACATTTATTTATATATTTAGAAATAATTTTCGGACAATATTTTCCACTCAACTTCAGACTAACAATTTATTTCCTTATATTTTCGTGAGAGGATTCCATTTTCCCTCCAAATGTAAAAATGTTGACAAATAGTAAATCATAGTGTATAACTGTATTTAGCATACAACACCACTTTTTGACCAGTTTCTTAAGCAAAAAAGTACTTTTATTTCATTAAGCCACTTTTTTTCATATATGGCAAAATTTGCAAATATTGGAAAAATGGCAAATTAATTGGTTTTGTGAAATAATGTGTTTTTGGACTTCTTTACTACGTATTATAATGCCCCACATATATATCGCCAATGTATGCTAATCAGTTTAAATCAGCCCGCCACTAGAAACACTTCATCGCTCATGATTATCTTACGACCATTGTTATTTTTTAAAACTATTATTCTGATTAAACTGATTAAATTATAATACTCAATACTTGCCATGGATATTATTTTAAAGAAAAAGACGAGAGTATGTAGGAGAAGTGAGAATAAAAAATTATTTAGTTTTTTTAATTAAATTGTGTTTTTCCTAATCTAATGCAATTGACACTTCTTCCATACTACTAGAAGACGGAGAATCCATTTGGTGCCAATTTAATCCTGGGTCTGGCGCCAAACAATGGATAGTGTCTGAAACTGAAATGTAAATGTAACAACTTTGTGGTTCAATTGGCCTCAAAATCAAACAGTACTCTATATGAAAAATTCCACATTTTTTTTCTTTTATCAAAAGAATTTTAATTTTTGTAAAATGATCGTGTATTTCTAAATTGAATTTTTTAGAATGGCATGAAAGTATTAAAATCGTCAAGAAGTTGTTATAAATATTATAAAATATATAACGTAAAAAGAATTATGTGACAGTGCTGAACCCCTGCTGAGCCTGACAGTTAATCTACATTATCTTTGAAAAAATAACTTATTACGTTTTTAGACAAACAGATTATGTGTCTTAATAATGCAGATATGATTGAAATCCAGAATACTGTACCTTGAGGTAGTCGCCAATCTTGTAACCCGGAATATTTCATCAATGCTCTGCCAATTTCTTTAGGGTTACAATACTCTATTTACAGGAATTGTTAATTTTTCCTTTTTCGGAACAATATAATGACTATTTATTGCTACTTTGATAGTTATTTACAGAATATTTTAGTTATAGTAAATAACGAACATAAATATATATTCTTTTAAATTTTTATTCCGATAAATTATTGATTATTCTGAGATTGTTCTTAATATGTATGTGTAACGTAATGTATAACGTATGTGTGCAGCATATTACAAAGAAAATAAACAACTTTTGGGATGTTGCCACTCATGAAAATACGAAACAAAGAAGAAAACGATTTTTTTATTTATTAATAATTTACATTTGATTATGAAATAATTATTTTCTTTTTAAGGCTATTGAAATAAATAAAGTTTATAATAAACGTTATTTGAATTCGCTCGAAAAAATGCTACTTTTATTTTTAGAACGTTAGTTCACGACGAAAACATCGATCGAATGTTTCTTTGTAATGTTGTTAGCTTAGTTAAGGTTTTGTGGCAACTGCTATTTGAATTAGCGAGGAAAATTAACTAATGTTAAACTAATAACTAATAAAACATAAATAAAATAAAACATAAACTAATGTTCTAAAATTAAAAAGTTAAATTTTAGAACATTAGTTTATGAAGAAAAAGGCTGTTGGAACGTATTAAATTTTTCTGTAGTTTTTTTATGTGGTTCTTCTTGTTTTCTTTATTCATTTCAGCACGGACATGTTATAGTAAGGCAATAAAAAGATCGTTTTCGTCTCCAACAAAGGATATATCAGAATAAAATGTAAGTTTTTTTTAAAAATAATTTTGTTTAATCATTCGAATTCGGCAATGTAAACAACAGGAAATAATTTTTGATGTAATAGGAAAAAAAATTGCATATTAGTGGCATAATATTGGCGTAGTTTATCGTAACAGCGATTATTATCTTTTCCTAAATGATATATTTGTGTGAGTTATCAAAACATAATTCTACATAATAATTAAATAAAAGGATTAAATTTGTCGTAAAAGCAATTTAAGAATAAAAGTTCGGCAAAATACTGATATATTTTGGCATTAAAGCGGCAATATGTGTTAAAAAGAAAACATTACAATTTTGCCCTAATAGGGGTGAACTTTTGACGATTAAGCGATGTAAATTGGAGTAAAGACAATTTAGGCATAATTTGTTTAGCATAACAGTGCTAAAATTTGAGCGATTAAATTTGGCGCAAAAGTATTGAAGGAATAAAATTTTAGCGATAAAAATTTGGCGACAAAGCATTAACTTTTGGCTTAAAAGCTGTTTAAAAAAAACAAACTTCAAATAGTGAAAAAGATTGGCGGTAAAACGATAAATGCTGGCGACAAAGCATTTCAAAGATTAAAATCTTGGCATAACTGTGATAATATTTGGCGTTAAAGCAATAAACTTTGGCTTAAAAGCACTTTCAGGAATGAACTTTGATGTAATAGTTGTTTGGCTACTAATGTTGGCGTAATGTAACGTTTGGTGAGGAGTTTTGGCGAAATAGCATTTTACAATGACACCGGCAACCATTTTATATGTTTACTTGGCGATTTGGCCTCCCCTTGAAGGATTTTGGAGTAATATCATTTTACCGCAAATACTACCTGGTGCATTCATTACTATGCTTACTTGACGGCATGGAATCCTGGCGACGCATTTGACACAAAGGGCGCAGGATACTAGATTTTTAACGCAGATATTAAATCATTCATTTGAATAATTATATTATGGTCTATCGTTTTCTTTTATAAGATACTAATTTCTTACATCCAATGTTGTAATTAGTGAAATATAGAATTAGATGAACACGCCTGTATGCATAACATTTTCTCCAATAATTCTTTTCAATACTCTCAAATAATTATAATTACTTATTATTTAATTCTTAGGCCAGTTATTTAAAGAAATAGCACTAGATATTAGGTTGGAATCTAACATTCATATGAAAGGGAAGAAATGCTTTATTTTCACATTACTTATATTTACGCCAAACTATTTATGTGCTATTGGCAAATTTTTTTCTATAGTTGCTACAAATATATCAAAGAATATTTTAAAGTCTCGAATTATAAAATGTCATATTTTCGAATCAAAAATATTAATTTCAGAATTTCCCATTAAATGGTAACTAAATGTTGACTTTTCTGACAAATAGTACCTAACATAATAGTCACTTTTTACGCAGATGTTAAGGAAAGTAATAACATTTTTTTTTTTTTTTTTTTTTTGGTGTTTGACGTTTTAAATATTTTAATACAAAATATGTTATTAATAAATTTAAATATGGAATAAACAAAAAATGTCAAGAAGTTAATTATTTAAGAAAACTTGCTAGTGGTAGATTGGAAATACTTTCTCTTTTTAAAGAAAAAAGGAAGTGCAAAAATTCTCTTTTATAAATATATTACAAGGCGGACAATAAGTACTAACAAATCTTGCAATACTAAATCATGTTTTCTAGTATTAATATACTTATATTTTAACTTTGAATATTTTCTCATTTATATTTAAATTAAATTTAATGTATTTTAATGGTAATTATAATTTAAATGTATTGCATTTTTAAAAAAATACTGTTGCTCATTTAATATAATATCATTGTTATGATATTGTATTAAATGACAATGACTATATTGAATAGACAATGGTGGAACGATAAAAGAGCGATTGAAAAGGAAAATCTTTCTGAGAAGTATTTTGAAAAATCTATTAAACTATTATCTAACTCAATCATTAAATTTTTAAAAACGAATTTAACCTTAATTACTTTATGATTAACAGAAAATTAGGCATGTTTTAATGATGAAGATGTCAAAAAAATTAGAACAGATTATAATTTCGTTTTCAAAAATAGGATGCATTTTTCATTAGACTTAAGCCCTTTTATTTATTATTGGGAAATTATGATAACTGGTATTGTTTACACACATAAAGCGTTTCCTTGGTTGCTTTTCGAATTCAATAAATTAAAGAAATAAAAGAATATAGATGATATATTATTTGAAATTAAATAAGTAAAAGTATAAAACATTAGATTTTCTGTTTTACGAATAATAATGCTGTATCTCGGTTCGAATTACATTCAACAACAAGTCTTCATAGTGAAATCAAATGGAAAATATCCTAAAACCGATCCTTGTGTTATTTTTATTCTGTGGAATTGACTTCACACAGAAGAAACGAAGATGGTCAAAATTATATGCTTTTATTTATAATGCTATTACATTGGGAATCATTTCTGTAAAATTTTATTGCGCAGTCGTCAGATATTTTTATTGGAGCTACTCTTTAGACATAGCAATTACCTTGGCACATTGGGCTGTGTGGTGGACGATGCAAATTAAAAAGAACAAATTTATTTTTCTCATTCAAAAAATGAAGCCTTTAAAAAAAGAACTTAATTCTTTCGATCGCCAAAGACTGTCAAAAATCGCCAAGAAATCTAGTATTTGTGTTATATTAATAAGTTGCTTGTATGCATCGTTGTGGATAATGAATTTTGGAATTTTCAGACACACTCATTGTCCTTTTGAGGTACCTAATGTATATATAAACATGCTAAGTCTAAATATTGCTTTTGAATTTGGAACTGTATATATCAATATTTATACAATTTTCTCATTCGCTGCATTTTACATCCTAAATTGCTCCGTCAATGCTAATAGCCTATCCACGAGAAAAAGACAAAGAGACCACGCTTTTAAATTGTACAAAACTTTGCTACAAAATTTTGAGTGCATAGAAGATACTCTTTCACCGTTTTTACTATTCCTGTTTATACGTATTTTCAGTGGATTTTTCATGAGTTTGTTTGCACTGCTTTACGCTGTCAGAGTTCGAAATGTGTCCATTCCAATCATGAGCTTAGTTGATTTTTCCATTCATGCCACTCTAATGATGATAATTGTACTTTCTGCTGATGATGCTCAAAGAAAGGCTGATAAATTTCGCTTATCACTTTATGAATATCGCCAAGTCAATGCCTCAATGGAAGGGCAGTACGATTGATTAACCGAGGATTGGAAGTATTTAAAGTTGACGGCCTGGGGTGTTTTCACAATTCAAAAACCTTTGCTTTTAGGAGTAGCAGCATGGATATTCACGTATGCAGCTCTTCTACTTCAGTTGTCGTAATTATTTAAAAAAACTAAAAAATTACAGAAATATAGCTATGAGTTGGGCATAAATAATTCTTCATATTTTGTTTGAAAATTATATTTTATTTCCATAAAAATTAAAGTCTTATACTTATAAAAGAATTATTCTTTACTTTTTCTTGTAACATCAAACTTTAACAGGTTAATATATTAACTGAACACCAACTTAAATGAAACTGAAAAATAAAAAAAATAAGAATTTTTTCCTAGATTATATGTTAAGTTTCATGGTAAGTCGATATTCAGATTTAGTTGTATTTACCTTGATTCATTTAGAATATACTTAACATTTTGAATATTCTTAAGTCTCGGTAAAACTGACATTTTAGAATGAATTTTGTTATTATTGTTATTGTTAAATAGCTTATTATGTAAATAAAATTGGTGATTATGTTGATAAGGATAACACGACTTCAGTGAATCGTTTTTCTAACTGATTACACATGTCTAATTCAAAACATTCAGAAAAATAGAAAGTAAATTAATTTTTTTAACTTTTATTTCCTTTACGCTGACTCTGCTTTAACGTTAAATGGTATAAATTCTTAAAGGTAAATATTTAAAGTGTTATTTAATATTTGAATTTGAATTGTTTTAAGGAAAGAAGATTTAAAATAAAATTATATGACCCGAAACAAGGTTGCTCACTGATTAACGAGTGCATAAAATTGTGAAATGAATTCAAATCATCTTATTTAAAACGAGCATTGCTTATTATTCAATAAAAATAGATAACATTATAAAGTAAAAAAAAACTTTATTCATTGGAAATATTTTGGAAATTTGATTCGTCGCAACCCCAACCTTTTATCTCAACTTGTGAAGAAATATTTCATTTAACTTTATCGAACATACACAGAGAAAATAATGAAAGGAGTTATAGAAATTCTCGAACAATCTGGCTAATGTAATCAATGTTAAGACTTTGTAATCTTGAAAAACAATATAATTTTTTTAATTATAATGTTTTCTCTTCATAAAAATTGCGATAATGGGTGAAATATATCTTAATTTGAAAAATTGTTTCACCAATTGCTTAGAAGTCAAAGAAAAAAAAAAACTTTACATGAAATGCAAATTAAAATAATGAAAGTGCATTTTACTTCTACAGGTAGGAAAAAAGACAAAAAATATAATATTCTACTGAAAAGAAATCGATTTGTTATCATTTACTGAGAACAGAATGAGATATTAAATTAAATTTGTGTTATTACTAACGTAGCTACTTAATATAACTACTTTGTTAATGATTAGCGATTAACTTAAGATAACAAAAGCAACAGTTAATTTTAACACAGGATTAACTAATTTAAAAAACTATTAATTTTAATGCCAGTTAATTTAAACGCTTCGAAAAGGAAGCAGCTAATTCTCGCAAAAATTTCAAAATCCTATTAAATTCAACGCTGGCAATCAAACCTGTGTTATTTTTTAACTGAGTTAGATTTAACATTAAATTAATAACATATTCTGTCTCTTTGAAATTATTATTAATTTATTGTTCTATTTATTTTAATTCATTATCTCTTAATTGCTTAACATGATAAAATCTTTGATGCGTATTAGAGCGAATATTTTGTAATTGAGATTGCTCTAATCAATATAATCCCAATTTATCACAAAGTTTAAAAACAGAAATAAAAAAAAACGATCTTGTGTTTGCAGACATTTCAATCCATACATTCCAATGTGTGACAGTGACAATTTGAAGAAATTAAATGATTTTTTTCCATGTATGGCGCATTAAAACTACCTAAAACATAAATTAAAAGATAAAAGTAATTTTCCTTTTCTATTATGTTTAAACTATTTGCAGTGTTGTTACTATTTTTGATAAACATGCTGACATTTTTTCATTAGTTATTTACATATAGTAGATTCCATCACATAGGATGGACATATAACAATGGACCTGTGTACTGTTTAGTAAGAGTTCAGATTCTATTTATGAACTGAAGTTTCATCTCGTACAATATTGAGTTTGGCTATAATCCCAGACTTAATCAATGAAATGGATATTTTCAGTGGAGCCGAAGTGATGTGGAAAAGCACAGCAGTCGGTCATACAACTTTAACCATATATTTAAATGTTTTGAGTGCAATGCGATTTGATTCTTATTCATGGAATGATCATGCACAATTTAATTGCACATAATCATTCCTCCGTTTACAAATAACAATCCATAACTTTATCGTAAGACGTTACGTGAGTGGAGCAGATATCAAAGTTTTTCGTTCTGAATTAGATGCTTTACGAGACACGTTGCATGACTACATAAACGAATCTAATAGACACCACCAAGGAATGTGGAACAACTAAAAACTTCTATGTCCAGTTGAGAGTTTTGCCACTATAACTGATGAAAGAACTTCACCAAGAGAATAAATATTAGTTGCACAACTTGCATGAGTATAAAAGGTAACTAATGTCTTGGTTAATTAATCTTGCTAAATTTACATGTAAAGATTTATATACCATAAAAATAAAGAAAGGCTAAAAAAGTAACGCTTTTACTTTTAAATAAAAGACTTATGATTCAAACACATTTATTTTCTGTGTTTTTATAAATAAAGAAAATCCCATTGCAAACAGTGTTGATTCTTTTGTTTTCATAACAATGGAAATCGTACCAAAAACGAATATTTTAAAACTAAAAGTTTATTGAAATTTCCCTTTTTTTATGTAATATAAATCTAATTATACACACTTACCAAGTTTGGTGCTACTACGATAAAATGTTCCGGAAATATAACAATTATGCCAAATTTATAGACATAATATTTTATATATTATTAATTTAATTAATTATTAAAACGTGTTATTGATCTATTATTAATTTCCAGCTTAAAATACGAAATTTACTGTTGCTACTACAAATTATTCATACTTTCGATAGCGAAAATATTGCTTATAATACAAATTCAATAATTCTTTTGCTATTATGTACAATTCTATGACTTAATTTGAATACCAAAAATTATTTTTAAAGTATTATTCGTACAACGTGTATTTTAATAATAAGTAGAAATCAAAATGCAAAAAAGAAAACAATTAAAAATTTTCCTGGCATTGTAAGGACCTATTTCATTATAATGCAATTTTTTTATGAAATGTTATAATCGCAAACATCACGCAACCAATCCTTTCATTAAAACTGAAATAAAATTAAATTAATCTAGTGTATAATAGGTTTCTTTTTACTTAATGATTGCTATAGAAAACAGTTGATGTTTTTTAAAAAGTATTGAATATAAAAAGGGCTCCACTGTATGATTTCTGACAGTCTACTGCCTGGCATCCTCGTTAAACTCATATTAATCATCCTTGTGAAAAAATACTTTTTAAAAAATATAGTAAAAGACGGTAAACGAGGTGTACATTGATAAGAACTGATTGCTGCCATTTAAACATGAGATCAGTAAGCTTTAATAAAAGATATCTACAAAAGCCAAAGTCTAATGACGATGACTTTAAACGCACTATGAAGTCCATTCTGTTTCTATTTTTTGTGTGTGGTTTGCATTCTAACCAGCATAAGAAAATCTATCAGATCATAAATGCTGCTGTTTACAATTTAGTGTGTTTCTATATCGCGGCTTTCGACACAATTTGTGTTTATTATACACTACGTTGGGCCAAATTCTTTTTGCTTGTAGCAAGAATGATTCCTTTATTGCTCTGGTGGTTGACTTACAAAAAAAAAGAAGCACATACTTGCTTTAGTCAAAGAGCTGGAGTGTTTCAAGAAAAGGTGCGACTTCGCCAAGATTTTAAAGTTGTCCAAGTTGGTGAACTTCGCTGCAATTTTAACGCTTTTTCTGCGTCCCGCGTTTTGGACAGTATGCTATTTGCTAGTCTCTGATGAGGTCTTCTTATACTTTTTTGAATCATTTCCTAGATTACAGATAATTTTATTTTTTGTTAACAGATTTGTACTTATCTATTCTCATGCACTCATAACATATTGTGTAGCCATTTTCTTCATTTTTTATTGCTATATTTTGTGGATATGCCTGGAAAATAAGAATATATTCAATACTTCTGGATATCAAGTGTACAAAAGCATGCTACATATTTTCAACAGACTCGAAAGCCTATTTTATCTGCCTATATTTATTATTTTGATTTTAATCACCTTAGATTTTCTTAAAGTATTATACATGGCCTTTACGATGATGAAGATTAAAATCCATACCAACCTTGCAGACCTTTTAATCAGTGTTATATTGTTAATCGCTATAACTATTTCTGCACAAAATGTCCAACGAAGGGCCAATAAATTTCGCATATATTTTATGACAGTCGTTAATTGCAAATATTCAGCAAAGCCCAATGGGAAGTGGGTAAAAATGCTTGAAGATCGTGAAGCTTTAAAGTTCACTGCTTGGGGAATGTTTGTTCTTCGAAAACCTGTTCTTCTTTCTATGTTCGCATGGCCATTTGCTTATGGTTTAATTCTGGTAGAATATCTTTCAAGTAATTAATGTGTAAAATATCTGTTGAAATTATATTGTATCCCATTATACATTCTTTGTCCGTTGCAGATGTTTTGACTTACATCAAACAAGATGTTTACCAAGTGACTTTTCCATCAAAAATGTAAGAAAAATCATCAACTCGACACTTCAAATAATCCAGTTTTTATTTCCTTATTATAAATTATTGGTTTGCATAAAATATTTAAACGCTGCTTAATACAAAAATGCGTAAATGCAAAAAGAGTTAGATAAAATACATTTCCAGATGAAAATTTATGGCTTTTAATATTCTGTCCTCTGTCTTTTTTCTCTACTTGAGCGTGTTCTTCTGATTTGATGTTTTCTTAAAACATATCCCGGAGAACTTTTTTCCTGCCTTATCTAAAAACCTTTCAAAAATTTGACTATATTTGCTTTTTTCTAGAAAATGCTATTATGTCTTTATTGGCCATTGTAGACGTTGTACTTTATTACGAAGATTATAAGATCCATCTTTATGAAAAGATTTTGATGCGCTAGAGTCGTATTCCAAACATGCCGGAATGTAAAATGTTTCATAATAAATAAATATTTAGTCTGAGTAACAAACATTCCATACAATACTATAAATAATTTAGTCTTTTCCGAGGATATAACACCTACTCTATATTTCATGTGTAAAAGGCACACTTCTTTATTTCGTTGACATTTCTTAGAGAAAAACACCATGAACGGGTATTATAACGAATTTACAGTATTTCGAATCTGAAATAACAAATACGTTTATTTTCATTAATTAAGTACTTGAATATCCACAGATTACTTATTTTTTGTTATTATAAGTGAATATTTTTACATTTTGGGGTTTCAAAATTGAACATAAATTTTCACAAAGTTGTGTTGGGATTGGTTCGATTAATAGTTTTCTTCGCCATCATGCAATAAAATTTGGTTTGAAGTCATTTCTGGCAAGTCTACGAATTATAACCGAAGATCATTTTCATTGATAGAAGGGAAACAACCTGCACTAAAATATCTTAATAAATTTTCTCTTACTTACACCCACAATCTTCCTATATGCAAAAGTTATCTCCTACCTACCAACTATTATATGTCAGTTTGTCTAGATCATGGGTGGCCAACCCAAATGATCTTGCTGGTCACTTTGGAAATACATTATAGCTCCGCGGGCGCAGATAAAATTATATATCCCTATATTAGATTTAGACCCCCAATAGACATTTTTCTGGAGTGAAAAATTTTAAACGTAATGAGTTATTATTATTGTGTTTACTATTATTCTTGCATGTAAATATTGATAATATAATAATAATGATACTGAACGTACATTGTAAATAAAAACATAACATTAAAGATGAAATATAAAAAGTATAGAAATATAACTGAAATAAAAAAAACGAAATCGTTTAAAAATATTTATTTTACTAGTGCGATATTTGTTTCTCCACTCATCCTTCGCAGAATAATCAAGTTTTATTCTGCGAACGCATGACTGTAAAATCACAAATAAAACAGGCAATATTTGTCATGTATTCGCCAAAATATTATTTTAAAATCAAAGTTAATTTTTTTCTCATAATTTCGTCAATTAATTTTTGAATCTATGAATGCAAAATAATATATTTTTTAATACATTGATTTTCACTATTCCATCCATTATAAAATTAATATATTATGTAAAAGTGTGATAAATCTCACGGGACGGAAAAATGTTCAAGGAAAAATGTCGCATGTTGCAGCTGGCCACGGGTTGGCCACCCCTGGTCTAGATAGTAAGAAGATTGGTAACATTTTCTTCCTTGTCTATATTCCGGTATATTTTTTCAGTATTATAAAAAACGCAATTAAATACATTTACTTGAATAAAACGGAACAAGTGATTTATTAAATTTTACAAATTAGTCGTGGATAGAAAATATTTAATTTTAAACTAATATATTGTCTAAAAAAATTAAATTAACAAAGATTTCATTAAAAAATTAATTCTTAATTAACGCTTATTACAAATTCTTTCATCAGAGTAAAAATTTGTAATGAATTTGTAAATTAAAAACAGATAATATGCGGGAAAATATTAAACAAATATTAATAATACTTAAAGAAAGTATTTTATTTCTACTAAATACTGGATTTATTTTTATGAATTTATACCGAATATTTTAATGAACTAAGAGAAAACGTTTGTCGAAATGCTAAAATTTGTTCACCAAAGTAAATTTTAAAATAAAATAAAATAAACAATTATTTTTAATGATTTATTAAGAAAAGAATGCGATGATAAACTACTTGTTAAAAGGAAAAACAGCATTAGCTAAGATTAGAAAAACATTAATACTATGTATATATATTATGTAATGTTTTTCTAATGTCTGCATAGTAGTAAAACTTTTCGCTAAGAATTGAATTGACAATCCTTTATTCAGAACTTCCAATCAATTTTATTTCCTCGCACAATT
>BPLQ01005019.1:0-34389 GCA_021605075.1 Caerostris darwini
ACTGAAAAAGTATCTTCTTCAAAAAAAAGAAATAAAACAAATAATAAAGAATTATACATATATATATATATATATATATATATATATATATATATATATATATATATATATATATATATATATATCTCCATGCATGCATGCATACATACATACATACATACATACATACATACATACATACATACATACATACATCACACAAATTTATTTATTTTTATATTTATATTTATTAATATCTTTAATGCATAATATTTGAAAAATGTAAAGAGAATACTTTTGTTATCTAGCAGGAGAAATTTAACATAAAAACAGCAGAATAAGCAAGGAAACACATTAAATAAAACGAATATAAAGCCTATGAATTGTCAAAAAAAAAGTCCAAACGCTGGATAAAGCGAACAGAAAAAGAATAGCTAGCATTTTATTTAGTTAATAGCTTTTATTATAATTTGTTAGTATAGTAAATTAATACATAATAAAATAGAAATGAATTAAAAAATACACTACAAATCTGAGCTAAATATATCCTAAAAATGTCAGTTCAATGAAAGCTATCGTTTGATTAAGACAGTCAAGGAACTAAATCATTAGGATGTTTCACTCAGATTAAAAGAAACATATTATATTGTAATTGTTAACATAATTTAAAAAAGCTTACTGCAAACATTTTACAATAATATTTTTCAAAATAAAGAACTACCATAGAACTGAAAATTAATTTAGATGAAAATATAAAATAAAATATCCTTAATCTTACATAACAATTGGTTTTCTACATCAAGTCAAAAGAGTACATATTATTAAGCAACCATTATTATGGGTGTAGCAGTCAAATCTGTCATGAAAATTGGCAGTCAAATCACTCATGAAAATTAAGTTAGGCAAAAAATAGAAAAATTAGAAAAGATAATAATATTACAAAGCCAAATTTGATTTCGTAAGCAAATGAAAACTTAATTCTAAAGATCTACGAATGCCTAATGATAAATTTAAGAATAGAATTTAAATATTCAGAATATTGAATGGCTGTAAATAAAAGCTAATTATTATAAATTTTCTTAAAATAATGTGAAATGTAAGGAACATTACTTGAAGTAATATGGCATGATCATTATTAAATAATGTGAAATCGTTCCCAAAATAATGTGATTGCTTCAGAAAGTGGGCGGGGCTTGTGATTAAGTTTTGTTTACATTTTTAAAATGCACTTTCTTCAGCTAATATGAATGTTATTGATTGAAATGGTACACAGGCCAGACTCAGAAAAGTATGCTGTATTGATCGGACATATAAAAAGTGATACATTTTAAAAAATTTCAGATGTTATAAGCAGATTCTCAATTACTAAGAAATAACACTGATAAATAATTATGAAGTATTTCTTACCTCGGAACATTGTTATCCGTTGAAGTGACTGAAGAAGACGAAAACACGAAAAAAAAATCAACTTTCATTTCAAATATCGTCGAAATGTGTGTGATTTCAGAAATCAGCTGCCATTGTTGACATTCTGGCATCGAACTGTCAAACGCCGGACGGGACCACTGATGGCAAACTCGCTCGTGCGCTCCTGAACAAACAAAAAGGTTTGGAGTTGCTGCTGTAATGCCTACTTCATTAATTGACTTTGGACATTCAATTAATTAAAATTTTAATTTTTTTTTTTATTAAAAAAAAAAAAAAAAAAAAAAAAAAAAAAAAAGAGTCCACGCGCCGACGCCCACATTTGACCCCATCCAGACCTTCTAGACCAATGCAATGACACCTCTGCTTCGATTACACCAATAGTCATTCCCCTTTCCCAAAAGATTAACCCTGCACTTTGGCGATTTGGCGATATTGGAACTAAAAATCTTGGCGCACCAAAATATTTCTAAGTTTTTCGCCGAATTAACAAGGAAATAGAAAATACGAATTTCTCTCAATCTGCGCACAAACGCTTTTGAGAAAGCTCAATTCCATCCTTGGCGAACGATCGCTTCCGAATGACGTTTCGACGCCTAACCATCCATCCCACTCCATCTCAACTTTCCCACGCTCCTCTACCATCTGGGATCAGGCACAAATTAACTAATATTGTCCCTCACTTCCGGGTATCATTTCCTCAATTAGGAGATCACTCCCTTTGCCTCTCCTTTCTGAAAGACAGCTTCAGAGATCGCATCATCTACATCGAATCTTCACTTGCTCTTGAAAGGACTTAGCTATTCAACTTTACTTATCTTACTTTATGTGTTCATCTATCTTATTTCTAAGGAATACTCAACTAGAATTCGTTGTGGAATGCTCAAATTTAACAAATTCTTCACTCGAAAGCTTTAATTAGCATTTTTCTACCACAAGAACAATAACAACAAATCCGTCCTCGTTGGCTTCCCAACTGCGCATGACACAGGTAAGTCGACTTTATTTCCCATTGCAGTTTTTACATTATTTTGGGATCATATTTCGATTCAATTTTTACCATTCATTTATCTTAAAATGCATTACAACTAGCATTCAAATGTTTTATGTATTTTCATATACTGGCTAAATTCATAATATGTTATTCAATGGTTGACTCATTTAATGAAGAATTGTATTGAAAAAAATAAATCAATAAAGTGTATTTCTTAGTTCAATTCATTGCATTTCAAAAGAAATACATTTCAAAAATCTCAGCACAGAACGACGCAATTGACCGTTTCTCCCTGCAGAGAGGACTTCCGCGATCAAAAGGGTAGCCGAGGACGCCTCTTTTTGCAAAAATCACAAAAATTCACAAAAATTCCTAACACTTAATGAAAAGTACTCTATAAAACAGCAGAAATGTGACAATTTGCAGGAAAAAAAAGCGAAACAAACCTTTTAATAACAATGGCGTAATAAGTTAGTGAACTTAAAATCAATTTTTTTAATTTTCTCAAAACGCCTTTTTCGGCTAACTTCACAAAATTAAAATAATTATAACAAAAACACTAAAAGGTTTAGACTCACATGAAATATATGAAATGAATCAGCACACTCTTGCCTTTCAGGCTGTTAAAATTATTTTGCATTAGTGTCACTATTTTAAGAGTAATTAGTGCACAATTAAAAAGGTAGAAAGCAGAAATCCCCCCTTGAACTCTATGTTTACAATTCTTAAAATTTAAATTCAATCGCAACTAAGTATGCTAAAAATACATATCATATATCAAAATGAAGCTAAATACATATACATTGATAAAATAATATTGCAAAAACACTCACCAATGCCATTTTTGCCTTTTTAAGACGCTCTTTATACTTTTTATCACTTTGAAACACAAAAAATTCAAGAAAGGATAAAAAGATGGAAATTTCACTTTCTTCGCTCAATGCTTAAATATAACACTTAATGCACACTTGAAAAACACAAATTTTAACACAATTCACAATCCCAGCCGGTTTACACGCCTGTTGGAGAACCGATGATGTGATGAGCGTAGATCGCGTATCATTCGACGGTAAGATACCGCACTCGGTGCGGAGACTTGAACGTCTTCACTACGGCGGAGGAAAGCAATGTTTTCCGTACTGAAGAGCTCTTCGAAAACGCGTCTTATTTCTGTGGCTGAAAAGAACGACTGTGCAATTTAGGTATTCATTTTTAATGATTAGCAAAAAATAGTGTTTTTTTTAGCATTTTTCTCTACTTAAAAAACTTTTTTAATTTTACCAATTATAGAAACTTAATGTCACTAGCATTATTATTTCAAAAGCTTGTGTTTTGTAACAAATTATAGTTTTCTGTTGAATTCTAAATTGTTTGGTTTTCTTAAATGTAGTAATAATAGTTGTATTTAAAAACAATAATAATTGTTTCTGGATTTTTTTTATTATTTCATATGTTCATTAATATGTTATTTTGTTAAGTTTTTTTAGTTTATTAGTGTGTTTATAATCAAATTAACTTCACTTTATAAAACTAATATCATTTTAAGAATTTATTAAAAAATAATTATTTAGGATGAAATGTAATTTGTATATTATTTATTTGTCATTTAATGTTCAATTACAAAATCCAAAATCTTAAATGAATACTTATTTTTAAAAAAATTCAGTTGTTCTGAACAGTTTTAAAGTTGGTATAACATGTAATTGAAATTTGAAGAGTATAATTAAAATTTTACACTTATTTTAATAAAATTGAATGGGTTTGCATTTTTTAGATGGCTTTTGTATTGGTAATTCTTTACTATTATTTATATTCATGTTTAATTGTTTTAATTATTCAATATACTTATTACCTGGTTGATTAAAAATATCCTGGAAAATGTTCTAAAATATTAGTTTGTCTTTTCAAGTCGAAGTATGTGATTGTTTGTTTTTAAATTTATACATTTAGTCAACGATTCAAAAAGGAGTAGAACTATTTAATTCGATATACCTAACAGTTTTTTTTTTAAATTTCGAAAAAATTAAATTATCAATTTATAAGATTTTTGTAAATATTATTTAGGGATTATTCAAGTTAAAACAAAATGATAATGAAAACTAATGATTAATGACATTTTAAATTATGGAATAAAATAAAGGTATATGATAGTTAATAAATCGAAATATACATGTTAAAAATTCAAACCTTTTAAGCTATTTTATTTTAACAAATCATTTTATAAGTATTGATCATATAGAAATGTTTCAAAAATATTGCAGCTTTTCAATAGAGATAAGAATAAATTAGTACAAGTTATAATTAGAAATACGTCACAATTTTTTTTTTATCCATGATTGAAAGATATTATAAATGAAAAATTTAATTTAGAAAAAAGAAATTATTGTGTTTTAAAAGACAGATTTTATCAATAAATAATGCGCTTCTATTTATAAAAGAATTTCGGTTTTATGGTTTTAAAATAGGACAAAAATATATAGCGTTTAGCACAAAAATGGGTCAATATTTAAAATTTTAAACTTATTTTAATAAAATTGAATGGGTTTGCACTTTTTAAATGCTTTTTGTATTGGTAATTCTTTATTACGATTTATATTCATGCTTATTGTATTAATTGTTCAATTGTAATTGTTTCATTCCAAATATGTGATTGTTTGTTTATATCTCAAATTAATGCATTTTGTCAACGATTCAAAAAGGAGTAGAACATTTAATTCGATATACCTAACACTTTTTTTTAAATTTAGTTTTTAAAAATTTGAAAAAAAAAAAAACATTTATATTTTGATTCCAAATCCTGAAATGAATACTTATTTTAAAAAAAATTAAAATGGCAGTATTTAAAGGCTCACTTTGACTTGCAAAGTTGTTCTGAACAATTTTAAAGTTGGTCTCGAAATTTGAAGAATATAATTTAAATTTAAACTTATTTTAATAAAATTGAATGGGTTTGCATTTTTAAATGGTTTTTGTATTGGTAATTCTTTACTATTATTTATATTCATGTTTATTGTATTAATTATTCAATATATTGATTACCGTTAAAAAATGTCCTGAAAATGTTCTAAAATATTAGTTTGTCTTTTCAAGTCGAAGTATGTGATTGTTTGTTTGTTTATATTTCAAATACATTTTGCAAAGATTAAAAAAAGAGTCAAACATTTAAATCGATATACCTAAGTTTTCTTTTTTTTTAATTTAGAAAAATTAAAATTATCAATTCATAAGATTTTTGTAAATATTATTTATGTATTATTCAAGTTAAAACATAATGATAATGAAAACTAATGATTAATGAGATTTTAAATTATAATTAGAATTATACAGTATTTTTGAATAAAATAAAGGTTAATAAATAGAATTATACATGTTAAAAAATTAAGGTATATGCAGGTTAATAAATCAAATTATACATGATAAAAATTCAAACCTTTAAGCTATTGTATTTTATCAAATCATATAGAAATGTTTAAAAAAAATATCGTAGCTTTTCAATATAGATAAGAATAAATTAGTAGAAGTTATAATTAGAAATAAGTCACACATTTTTTTTTTATCCATGCTTGAAAGATATTATAAATGAGAAATTTAATTTAGAAAAAAAAATTTATTGTGTTTTTATAGACAGATTTTATCAATACATAATGCGCTTCTGTTTATAAAATAATTTCGGTTTTATGATTTTAAAATAGAACAAAAATATATATCGTTTAGCACAAAAATGGGTGAATATTTTAAGTTGAGAATTTAGTTTCATTTAAATTTAGGGTTGTAATTTACATGCATTATAAAAAATTAAAAATATTTGCTTTAAGAAACTGCAAACTTGACTCATAGCCCAGTGGCAATGTGTGCGGCTAAGTGTATGATGTCTGATGTTTGAATCCCTGACTCTCAGAAACGAGGAGGCTCGATGGAGATTGGGACAATATGAGTAATGCGTTTCGCTTTGATAGTCAGATTCCCTGATGAAAGTTATCCGGGAATATCCTATACGACACGCAAATGTGGGACCAGTTATTCCAATGGTCCTCCGGTAAGCCCCATCACCCTTTGGTGCTGTAAAATAATAAGACTAAATTTTATAATACATTGAACGAATGTGATATAACAGATAAAGATTATGAACACGTTTAAAATACGTGGACAAAAATTTAGGAGAATATTCAGAATTATAAGTTGAAGATAAAGTATTGCTGTCAGCAGATACTGTATAAAAAAAATAATGTGTATAAAAAATAAATGTGTGTAAAACATATAAATCAAAATTCCTTTTGATATTTTCTTGAGCTGCTATGTTCTAAAAAAAAATAGAAATTGAATTTCAATTGTTAAGTGCTTATGATATGGTTTTTATATCAGATAATGGATAAATGGTGACGTTTTATCAATGTTGAAATGGATATGGAACAGCCAATAAAAAATATATGATAAAAAAATAATCAAAATATCTAATGTGTTTAGATGCTAACAATCTCTATGAATGGACTATGAATTTTTATATTGTCTTATAAAAATTTTAAATAGGATACACTTTAGCATGATACTATAAATTTCATTCAAAAAATACCTGATACTTCAAATATTGGTTATATATTAAATCTATTTACATTATACAAAATAATTGCATCATCATTCACATTTACTTTTAGCACCTCAAAAAAGTAATAATACTTCCTACATCTAAATAAACAAAAATTATTTGCAGCTTTTTTAAAAAAAAAAAATTATACTGTCCATTATTTAAAGTTGGTATTGAAAGCGGGTTAAACTAATTTTTAAAGTTATGTTTGTCTCGGATTGTTAAAAATAAAAGTGTTTGTACAATTATAGAAAATTTACAAGTATTTTGTGATTATAAGTTTAAACTTTTATTACTTATAAAATCTTAAAAACTTATAAAATTAAAAACTTTTGACTTTTTAATTTTAACTTTTTTCTGTTTAAGTATAAATTAAAATCGATAATTAGCAACGCATTTAAAACACAGACGTAAAAAACCCCCGTAATCTTATATAACCAAAATTTATAATAATAAATTAATCAATGTACTGCAAGTGAGTCAAATATGATTTTTATGGGAAGTTTTACTTTTTTGAATTAGCATTTTTTTAATAGCATGTTTTTATGTATGTATCTACCTGCTTACTGATTAAGAATCTTGAAAAAAATAATTAAAATTTTTTGTTTTCTAATTTTGTTAAAAAAAGTATTCATAATGTACAATTTTTTTTAATTTATGGAATTGAAAATGAATTTCTTTAGTGAAAATTTATCATTTCTTTATAAATTATTTAAGAAGCATCGAAAAAACTGTTATGCGTTTATATGTTCATTTTACAAAAGTCAAATGACAGGCTGTTCTATTATAAAATGGATACGATATTGTGTTGATTCATTCGCATGTGGCAATAAATTTTTCAATAAGAATAATAAACGAAATGTTCATAATTTAGTATACACCTTAAACTATGTTCCAGTGTAGTTCCAAAGGCAGTTAGTTGATTACCTTTTCATTTTCAAGGTGTAACCTATAATTTTTAAGTTATAAATTTTTCCTCAAATTATTATTCGAAAAACATGTATGCGCAATTTTATTGTAATAGCCGGATTCCCTGATGTAGATGATATCATAGAAGATCTATCAAAACAGAGGGTTAGTTATGCTTATTCTAGACTCAGAAAAAAAGGGATCGTCTTCTCTTTTCGAGCTTTCCATCACAAAGTTTCGGTTAAAAATTTTCATATTAATTGCGCGATTTTAAAATGTTTTTTTTATTAAGGCAGCTTTAAATATTAAGCATATTTTCTTTCATATCTGCTTAGTATTCCTTACGGAGTGTTAGTAAGATGGCCGAGAAGTACAATGCGCCACAGTCAAGAGATTTTTATTGGCCTTACAGCTCCACTGATGTGAGTGCAGGTTCGAATCCCATTTGTGACAACCGAATTCGAGCCCAATCAAAGAATAGTGTAACCAGGTGAGCAGTGCATTTGGTTCCAGAACTGAGAATGTTCGGTTCGAAAGTCTGAGGAGGGAAAATCTGTAAACCGGAAAGTTTGCTAATTTAGCACAAGCTTGAATACACTTGATATCTAATTCCCCTGCTATTTTATTGATTTATTTTTACTTTTGCAATGTTTCTGATATTTCAACGAATTATTTTTCAAGCGAACTAGTTGACTCAGATATAGAATTGGATGGAAAATCTGTAAACCGGAAAGTTCTTCCATAGCATAGAGTGGTCAAAATTATAAGAACCTTTTCAGTTCCCCAACACTACACACACACTGGTTCCACTTTGGCAGGCAATGTATTTTTTAATTGTGCACACCATAGAATAAAATTCAATGTTAAAAATATTATATCTTTAAGAAAACAAATGGTTTTCTGAAAAAAAAAAATTTCAAAAATTTTCTGAGAAAGGATGCAATTTTCAATTGCACAAAGTCACAGAAATATATGATGAAACTGATGTTCTGTGTATGTATATATAATTGTAGAAGTGGCTATTTTTACTGCAGTCAAACCAAAACTTTTTTTATTTTTTGCAGACAATGCAAATAATTTATAGTAATTACATTTTTTCTTTAATCAAATGATTTTATACTGTTCAGAGATGCAAGTCATAATGGAAGAGAGTGCATGATGTCTGATGTTTGAATCCAAGACTCTCATAAAATATTAAACAGGATTAATAATATAATAAATAAAACAAATTTTAAATTCAGAAAATATTAAATAAAATTTTAAATAGGATATACTTTAACATTATACTACAGATTTAATTCAAAAAATACCTGATACTTCAAATATTGGTTATATATGAAATCTGTTTAAATGATCCAAAATAATTGCATCACCATTCACATTTACTTTTACTACCTCAAAAAAGTAATAATAATACTTCATGGATCTAAATAAACAAAAATTATTTGCAGCTTTATTTTTAAAAAAAAAATTATATTGTCGATTATTTAAAGTTTTAAGCATGCATGGCAATACGAGTTGAAGTTATTTTTGTTACGGATTGTTTGAAATAAAAGTATTGGTACAATTATAGAAAATTTACACGTATTTTGTGATTATAATCTATTTCTATTAGTGATGAGGGTTTTGATACCATGGAAGTGTGGGTATGAGCTTGTGAATGTAAATGGGTCACACATACAGGATATATGCTAACGTACGTAGACGCAGACATACGTACGGTAAATCCGTAAGCCGGAAATCCATTAGATTTTAGGAAAGAGTTCACTAACAAATTCCTCAATATTAAAAGGGTATTTGTTTCAAATTACGATGGCATCAGAGACCAAAAGTGGTCACTATATTAAATGTAAAGTGATCATTAAGTTGTCTCAAAAAATTATCATCGATATTAGCATTTACTGGAGGGTTTGTGATAAAATTCAAGTAATCAAATACTCTATAATTTAAGAAAGAATGTTTGCGTTTTTTCGAAAATTACTTTCGTAAACGATGTCCACTTATACAAATCGAATACATTGAGGCGGTTTTTGATGAATACTATTTGAAAGTCATGAAAAATATCTTTTCATTGAATTGCAGACGATATTTTCATTTTATGAACAATAATTAAATAGAAAAGCCTTTTTTTTTCAAAGTTAAAAGGTTTCAAGCTGAAACTTTTGAAAAATGAAATTATTTTATTTTAACATTTTATTGAAATGTATTCAATAATTTGAAATGGAATCAATAATATAAATTTCTGAAATTTTACCTAACTGCAGGCGGTACATGGTATATGATTTAAAAGTGATAACAAAAATAAAGAGGAATTTATTATTAACTAGTCAAACAATTTTATTTAACGATTTTTAAGTAGTTTTAAAATTAATTATAATTTTTTTGAAATTAACATCAGAATCTTGATACATTTTATTAATCCTAATATTATATTTAGAATTTCTTTTATTTAGAAATTCTTAGTAAAATGCATTTCATTTTTATATATATTATATATTTTATTTATTATTCTACTTTTTGATTTATTTTACTTTTTAATGTTTCAATTATTATTTTATTGCAAAAGTTTTAAACTGTATTATTATATAATTTCCGAAATGAAAGCAAGTAACTAATTAAAAAACAAAATAATTTATAGTATTAACGCAATATGCAGTTGAAGCATTAAATTTTGGGACGGATTTCTTTTCAATACGAAACAAATTTTATCCATCGAAATGCAGAATATATTCTTAAGATGCATATTGTGATATTTTATAACATCAACAAAGTATAAAAGAAAAAGAAAGAAAGAATGAATTAAATGCATTTTGTGTATGTATTTAATTAAATCTGTGTGTATGTATCTATGTTGTATTTAATTAAATCTATGTGTATGTATATCTTAAATCTTCTACCTATATTTCTAAAATGAATCCAGAATTTTTTTTTTTTTTCCTGGTGCTAGCGGGAAAAAAAATTATCGAAATTTTTTTTATTCCGTTTGTTTCTATCGATCAAAACATAAAAAGAATAATCAATGATAAAATGGTTTGGGGGTATATTAAAACGTTTAACATTGTTTTTATCATATTAAAAAATTATCAATATCTTGATAATTTCCAAGTATTCTACGATTTGCTCAAGGTATTCTTCTTTTTTCCCCCTTTTAAGTTTAGCATTAGGTAGCAAGATATACATTGTCTTTCAGTGTTTTGAAAGATTCTAAAAGAACCACAATAGAAATTGTTGAAATAACAAGAAATAGAGAAGCTGAAAACGAATATCGTGCTTAATTCGATTTCATCATAAATGGTGTCGGATGCTCAATATGCATTTGCAGTACCAATATACAATATCAATATACGTTTAGGAGATCAAATTTGCAAATGAATAGGAAAGGAATTGTACAATAAGGGATAATTTCAGATTATAAGCAAATTTTTATTTGATTTGAAAAATTAACAAAAAATGTGCCATGTTAGCTGCCCGCTTAAGTTATATAAAAGCTTATATGAAAGTCTCTTCGACAACCAAATATCTCGAATCCACAAGCATTTTATGAGGGCTGTCTGCGTTTCGTAGCTCTTACAGTCCCTAGGTTTTTTTTACCGACTTTCCATAATTGTTTTATCTTTTTAAACTCACAGATGTATGGCTTCGAATAGGCCAATTAAATATGAATCTCAAAGAAAAAGTTTACAAAAGTTATTATATTAAACGTTCTTATTTCAGTCGCCTGTTTGAGAAACGAAAAAAGAATCAATGACGTTTGTGGCAAGTATGTATGCTTGTTGTATGAACATTTTAGTATGCATGCTTGTTGCATGAACACCCAAAAAAAGAACAGTTATTCTTAAAAGAAAAAAAAAACTCCTACTCGCATCCACAACGTCTGCGTATTTTTAATGATCTAACGCATTTCTTAGATGTAATTTACTGATTACTAATAGAAGAATATTTATTTAGAGAACAAAAATTTCATTTGCAATAGAATGTTACAGCTTTTCCAGCAACCATGATTTCTCTGTGTTAGAAAGACTATTTTGTTTATTATTTTTTTTTTTTCCAAATCAAGAAATTGCTCTCAATCGATTTTCAGCTTTATTAATCGCTTTCGTTTGGAAGCCAGTAGTAAAGAAGGGAGGGGAAGAGAGTTGCGCTGCTCTTGTTTTTAACAATGTAACTTTTTATTGGAATTGCGTTAACTTTGGGAGAGAAAAGCCATCACGTCTTGTTGGGGAAGGCGAAATCTGTTTTCCCCCCCGAGCGCTTTTTGTTATCGTCATAACACCCGACTGAACTGCCGTGAAATTTGTGGTGGTTAATGTGACATTCTTGTTGCATTGCAATATATAATTTTTTTTAAGTGGACTAAGATGAGTCTCCTTCGTAATTGCTCATTTAAGAGACTTTTATTTTTGTAGTTATAAGATAGTTATGAAACAGAAAAATGGATGTTTTTACGTAAATTACGTAAAAGAATTACATAAATGTTTGAAATCGTGTAAAAATATATATATAAGGTGCATAGGTTTTTAAATAATGAATTAAATATTTTTCACAGTATTAGTACGAAATTTTTTGCATTTGCAGTATAATTTAAATTTCAAGGCTGAGACATAAAAGTAGTTTTTCGCTTGTTATACAACAATGGGAAATATATATCTCCCCTTTCTGCCTGACGAACGTCTTTCGAATGGCAGACGATAAATTTTTGTATTGATATTAAAAAAGAAGCTTTTTTTTTCAACAGAAGGTTATTTAATACATTCTTTTTTATGACGGTAGAAAGTAGAAATATCCAGACGATTTGGCGAAATAATTTTATAAAAATAACATTGGATTAGTATTTTTTTATAACCAGAAATATACTACTTACTTAAGTTGTTTAATTAATAAGAATAATTAAAATGGTTAATAAAATTTTGCAGAAATAATTATATACGTATATAAAAAAAAAAACATTGGGATAGTATTTTTTTATGACCAAAAATATATTAGATACTTAAGTTCTGTAATTAATAAGAATATTTAAAATGGCTAAAATAATTTTGCAAAAATGATTAAAATTGATTAGGTTATGTTCGTTTTCAAAGAAATATTCTTACTTCATTATTCACTATATCTGGCAATCGGTTCAGAATTATTATTTTCTATGGGAAAATGCAATTATTTTTTGGAAAAGCTATTTAAAATTGAGAAGTTATTTTTCATCTAATAATCTCAAAAGTTCTTTTGTTTTCTGTAAGAAAACTTTAATAAAATCTACTTTATTTTCTATCTACTTTTCTTTCCATTTTTTAACTATTCGAATAGAACGTATTTAATTATTTTGAAAAATAATCGTTTGCTCATTAGATTAGATTTTTTTGCATAAAATAATAATATTTTTTGAAGTATTTAAAAAATATTTTCTATTGAAAGTTTAGATAATGTAATGAAAATAGACTTTTCATTCTTCGGTAGTAAAAATGTAAAAAAGCAGAAGCTTTAAACAACGAAATATCAGTATTATATTTCTATTGTAAGAAGATAATGTTGCCATGACTACATACAAGTAGCCATTCGGATTAGAGGTTTGCTTTGTGAATCTATTTATTATTATTTCCTTTTCATATCATAGGGGACTATTATATGAAAAGGAATATTTATTTTTTTTTATTATTTTTATTATTATTATTTATTTAATATTTTTTTTTCATTATTTTTTTGCAGAAATGGTTTTAAAAATATTGAGGTTGTGTTCTTTTTAGTAAAATGATTCTTTTTGAAAGTTTTTGTTTTATTATAGTTTTGTTGTTTTATGAAAGTTTTTAACTAAATCAAATTAGACATTTAATATTGTATTTGATTTCGACAAAAAAATGCACTCAAAACATTTTTGTAGAACAAAGTAATTAATATTGCAATTATGTTGCTTTTAATAAAAAAAAATATGTTTTATATATATGTTATTTTATTTCATTAGAAATTAAAACAAATTCTATTGTAGTTTCATTCATATATTATTTTTAAAAATTTTTATTACTTTACAATTTTCAAAGCTGTAAATATCATTAAAATGGTATAAAATCATTAATTTCATATCTTTCAAAAATAATTTAAAAGTGAATGATTAATTATTATTATTATTTATTTATTTTTTATTTCCTTTATGAAAAACTCAACTAAAGAATTATGTCTTTTTTGCAAGGCTAATTAAAAAAAAAAATTGCTATCTTAATATTAGAATTTAAAGATTTAATACAGGATTTAAACACATATAAGCGATAATAATATTTATAATCTGTGTAAAATAAATAAAGTTTTAATAAAATAATGTAATAAAATTGTAATAAATAAAATTTAGACCAAAAATTGATTTTAAATTTACCTTAATTTGATAACAGTACAGATACAATTTTTTAAGGAAAATTTAATTATCTGTGTTCTTTTATATAAACAGGTGTGAATTAAATAATACTTAAGTAATAATATTATACATTATTATTCATACATTAAAAGATATGAGAGATATTTTGCTCTAAATAAACTTGTGCTTACAAATGGAAGTGATCTTTGATGAATTTGAATCATTCTTTCATGAACGTGAATCAAGATTCTTTTATGTGTAAAACAAAACTTTTGAGTGTTTCCTATAAGCTAAGTTTAATTATATGAACGGTTATTTTATGTTTATATTATGCAATAGAGTGAATAATACTTTTCAAAAATGTTTCATTTATTTAACTTATGATATGTTTAGGAAATCATCAGGCCCGATTCGTGGCTCAATGGCAACGCGCGCCGCTGGTGAGCATCAGAACGGAGGTTCAATCCACTGGCGGCTTTGTTATACATACTGTTTTAAAAAACGAGTACCTTCGATGGTGTTTAGCATCTTACCTCGCTAGTCGGACTACCTGGTGGGAGATTTTCTCCTATTCGATAGGTGATTCCCCTAAAAAGTCATCCCGGTAGGCCCTTCTTCTGCTGCCACTCGGAGCTAAGTCAAACTTCTACCTACGGGTGCTCCATACAATGAAAAAAAGCTGATCTTAAATCTTTATCTTTGATGTTGATCACCCAAAATTCTTAAATTCAGGTCTGTTTATTCTATTACCTAATCAAGAGCAATTATTTAAGTTGCATAATAAAGCAACTTTTTTATTTATCGATGGACAGTACCTATCGACGACGAAATATTACATGAAATTAATTTCGTGACCAATGAGCTTTTCCAAAACACGGCAATTATGTAGATTAACCTACTTGGAGGACGTAGACAAGAGACGTTTCGAGAAATATATCAGTAATTAATTACGCTGTAAATTATGCGGCGTGTATTAACATCTGTATATTAGAAGAGATAAGAAACGGATAACATACGATGTAATTGCAACATATGCCTTTACAAAAAGATAATAAGGTGTATATATAAGGCGAATAGGGTTTTTAAATAATGAATTAAATATTTTTCACAGTATTAGTATGAAATTTTTTGCATTTGCAGTATAATTTAACTTTCAAGGTGAATAGTAGTTTTTTTTTTGAAATAATTAAAACATCATCTCATTAATGGGGGTTTTGTATATTTTTCATTCAGTAGTGACATCATTGTTTTATTTACATAGTTTTAAACAAAGAAACATTGTTTGTTTTTATGGAAAATGTTGCTTGTTATTATTTACCAATGTATACCAGATTTATTAGCCTATTACAAAATATTTAGACTATTATGTTCTGGGAGGCGAAAACATAAAATTGAAATCAAACAAAAGTTTAAAAGAAAAATACTCGGCTCACTTATCAGTCAATCCCATATATATTTTCCGGTTTAATGTAGTTAGAAAAAAGTGAATTAAAACACTTTTATTTCTTGGTTACAATGAATAAATCCCTTTACGATTAATACGTTCAGCTGGAAGGCAGGAGTTCGAATTCGAGCCCACCATTGTGACAAAATGCGCAAAACGTCTCTCAAAAGTTAGTCAAGCTGCTTGGTGGATATATATATATATATATTACATTACTAGAACGATTGTAAAAGAAATAATTTTTTTTGTGTATATTTATCACAATAGAACTCCATGCTGAAGTAGAAGTCGCAAATAAATTTTCTTGATATTTAAAAGAGATCATTACCAGGTCTTCTACTATAAATAAATCTTAAATGTATCTCCGTGTGCACAAGATGACTGTAGAGCGACGAACTAAACTCTTTTTTTTTTCAAAGGACTGATGATCTTTTTACTTTCTCTACAAAACATAAATCGACGGAAATAGCAAGCACAGGCAGCTTTCAATCGGTAAAGTGTTAAAAGCGAAAGTTCTTTGTTAGTTATAGCTGTAGATTGGCACCAACAAGCGTTATCCCTTTCTCGGGGAGCAGACGTATGAGAATCCAATATAGGTGAATTAGACCTCACATGTGGCACACTGCGCATTTTAAGCTCCAACCAGCGGTTTTTATTTTGGAGCGAGTTTTAATATTATTGAAATATTATTCTAATATTATGAAGATGACTAGAAAAAACTGCATTTTGAGTTTGAACGCAGATTTCTAGATTTCAGTGCCATTCAAACAGAATTGGGTATTTTTACGATGCCTTTCAATGTAAATTGTGAAGCAGTGAGGTCATATTTGCAGGTTGAATTAATTGAGTCGCAATCCAACAATCATCTCAAGCAGTTGTTTCTAAATATGCCAAAGTCAGAGTTTTACAAATCATTATCGAAAGTAAGTTTCCCAAATATAATATCTCACGCCCAGAAAATGAATGCTATGTTTGCTTCATCTTATATATGTGAACAAGTGTTTTCCACTATGAACTTTAGAAAGAATTATTTCAGAAGTAGACTCAGTACATCTCCCTTCGAACCTCAATATAAGGAACTTTTAAAAATGAAAGTGAATTTCATTCATCGCATTAACATGTTTAAATTGTAATTGTATATTGTTTTTAAAATTTGCGAAAAATTTATCTTGGCCCGCCAAACGTTTTTTATTTTTTTTGGCCCGCTACCGCAAAAGTTTGCCCATTCCTGGGATAGAGGATTCGATAGGACAACAATAAGTAGGGATAGAGGTATCTTTTCTTGGCTTGAGAATAGGTAAAGTAATAGTGGCTTATGTAAGGCATTATCTAACATTATGAAAAATGATTTTGAAAAGGAGGTTTTTTTTTTTTAAGCATTTTTGTAATCAAAGCTAGGAGCTTTCTTAATCTGAAGTTTGTCAATATAAATATAAACTGAAGAGGTCAGAGTATTAGTAATTTTATTTTTGTGAGGAGTTTGGAGTAATTTTGTGATAAAAGGCCGAACAGTTCTAAAAATTTGTTTGGTGGTAACTGATCCTTAAGACAGTTGGCAATAAGCTCAGATTTATGAGTGTCAGCAACAGCTTTGTTATAAGAATTGAGGTAACCAAGTATTATAATTTTACTGCCTTTGTATTTGAAGCAATTTGTGACTATTCAGATGGACCTGTGAACAGGATCGAGAGTTCAGCAATTTTTCTGACCAGAAATTTTGTAGGAAATTACGGATTCTTCATCTAAGAATAGCTCGCGCATTGTAGCAGTTAGTTTTAGAAGTGACGTCACAATTAATTTTGGTAAACAGCTTCGTGTTGAGAGATCAAGGATTTCATATGAAGTGAGAAAATAAAGCCATCTTTTGTTTAAAGAGTTTCAGAGGAAGAGGCATGCGCATTAAATATTAGTTCAGTAATTCTAGAGATTTCTGAGTCAATATCGGAATTGAGATTTTGAGGATAGCTTACAGAAGGAGAATCATAAAATTTATTCCAGTTGTTAGTGGTGACATTGCGGGACGAACAAGAATATTATTTATATTTAAATTTCGAACAGCGTGATTGTATATTATTGAAAAGGAGACGTGAAAGTTGTTGATAACAAACAGCAAGATCAATGATGGTTGCAGTGCTGTTAGAGATTCACGTTGAAGTGGAAGGCGCTAATAAGCCGAATTTCTCCTCTTAGTTTCAAATTGATTATATTTCATATATTTAAAAAAAATTTGAATAATGAACTTATAAGCAGAATTTTCAGTTTTGATTCTTTAACAGAGAGCATACTTTCCTTCAATGTTCCAATTTTGCATTGGGCATATTTAAATAAAACTGAAATAGAATTGGTAAAAAATAATGTTTAATGAGGGCAGGTGAATGCAATGAGAATCGCAAATAGTTTTCTAGTTTAGCTGTAAATTAAAATCGCAAAATAAGATAATTGCTTGTGTATCTGTGTGTGGTGGAGGTGACAAAAATTCTGATATTACAAATTCTGACGTTTTACAAATTTTGTCATAATCGTCATCGATTCTCCTCGTTTTTCAACTCAAACCCTGAAACGGGCGGTACGACTTGTTTTTTTTTTTTTTTTTTTGATATCATATATAAATTTCTATTAATACATGATTTTTAGAGCCCGACAATCATGTTCATAATGTCTATGCGCTGTCACAATTGCCGCCGAGTCTGCTGGTTGTTTGAAAGCAGTGACTGCAACGGATTCAAATCTGAGTCCTCTGTCACTTTTGCTGTGTAGATTATATGGTAATGTATTAGAAAGTATAATTTTGAAATAATTTGGAGCTTAAATAAAAAATACTATTTTATGAAAATCGAAATCCTAAAAGGTTTTTTTTTTAAATTGCAAATGTTGTCTTAACTGTTTAAATAATAACGTTTTTATGGGTCGCTTAGTGTTTTTGAGATCAAATAGGTCTTTCGATTAAAGAGCTCTCGGGAAGAAAAGCACAGCGAAAAAAAAATTCGAAAATGGTGTTTCAAGAACGTTGAAAAAGTTTCTTTTTTTTAATTCTTCGTAAGATTCGCGAATATTTTTTCTGGCACCTAGCTGACGTATTTTATAAACACATCATACAATGAAAAATATGTTAAACTTTACTATAATTGAAAATTACTTATTCTTCACTGGTAGACATTTCACAAAGTATTAATATGTACAACACAAATTTCAAGATAAATGCACAAAATAACATTGTAAAATGTTTTTTAAACAGTCGAAAGATCAAATATCTGCCCATTGCATTTAAAAAAATTTAAATTATGTAAAATTAAATTTTTTTTAGACATTTACAGCTTTTTTTAAAGTAATAACCATTAAAGACATTTACAGCAGAAATAATGCATTCGAATTTTTAGGCACATTATAATGCATTTCATTTCTACTTAAAGTACAAAATATATTAATAAAATATATGCATGTGCAAATATTGATACTATTTATCTTTAATTGCATTATGTGACAGACCTATCACTATATGGCAGTTACTTCCCGCGGCTATATAAATAAATAGGTAATAATTTATAATTTATTATATACATTCCTATAAGAAATACTAATTTTAAATGCGCGTTATTAAAACTCCATAAAATACTTGATTATGTAGTTAACAAAAAATAAAATGTTTTAATAATCAGCTAATATTTTAACAAGGGTTCTGGTTCGAATCCCGGCGGTGACAAGGATGTTTCTAGTGGTTCAGAATCAACTTTAAATTGTAGGTCCCGGTCTAATTAACAAACCTAACAAAACCTTAACGCAGAATGGGAACGGCCTGATGGATAACCTATTGGGTCAAGAAGTAAGAAAGTCGGGTTCGAAACAAGAGGTTCGACAGGCTAAGCCAAGTAGCATCAATTATTGCCAGCTGCAACACAAAAGCACTCATTTTTTCTACTTTCTGAGCATGAAGGAATTGCATTTTCTATCATTCCATCTTTGTTATTTGTCTAATAAGTTTGGCTTTGGATTGACTTGTCCTTCTTGGTTTTGAATTTTGGATGGGGAGCAGTGCCATTTTCATAAATGGCACGTTTATGTGAAAATGTTTGTGAGGCACTGTATACAAGGAAGAGGAAATTTTATTTAGTAATACTTTTTAAATTGAGGATTTTGAATTGCAAAAAAAAAAAAAAAAAAAAATATTTATTTATGTAACATTTTTGTTATTCAATAATTACCTTTTTCAATACTTATCACTATATTTCAATTTTCGAAAATTTCTTACTATTTTTTTTTTTTTTTTTTTTTAAATATTTGAGTAATTCTTTTACTACCAAGAAAAAAACCCTGAATAATATTTTATCATTTTAGTTAATGTTTTTTAAAAGGAAAGATGTTTTAAATATAACTCATTATAATACGATAAAATAAGATTTTTGAATTTTTTTGATATTAGAATTGAAGCCGTACAGCGCCTTGGATTGGTACGGTCATATTAGACCGAGACCTACGGTTTTAAAGTGGATTCCAAACCACTACAAACATCCATGGCACCGCTGGGACTCGAACCCGAAACCTGTGCCAGGTTGACTTCAATAAAATAACAAAACTATTTACTTCAATAAAATTTAAAATCTTTAATTTTAAACCATGCATTTAAAATCACAAAAAATATTATATTATTTGGTTATGTTTTTACGAAAATGTATCACTTAGGAATTAAATCGAATTAACGCTATAAATGTTATTTGTATAAATCATTATTTCAAAAATATAAAAATAAATTAAACATTTTAAATTAGTTGTCTCTTAGTATTTCATACACTAACTTCAAATTTATAACAAAAGATAAACCCCAATTCTTTCCCTCACTAAATGAATAGTGTAACCATGTGAATAGTGCATTTCGTTTTCGAAGTGAGAATATTCGGATCCCAAAGGCTAATTTCCACAGTAAATCTGAAAATTTGCACAAAAATTTCACAAAACTGATGGAATTTTTGATGGCACAAAGTCTGAGAATTAATAGACGAATTTGAAATTAAATTTTTCTTTCTTTTTTTCCTTAGAAGCGGCAATTTTTACCATATTCCATAATTAATCCCAATTAAAAAAGAAATGAAACAATACGGATAATTTTTAATAGTTGCATCTCTCTATAATATTAAATCATTTGATTAAAAGATGAAAAAGACTACATGAATAAAAATCGGTCTCAAACTTTGGCTGCAAAATCAAACGGGAAAATAAGCGAAGCAGGAGTCCTCTAATTGGATGTTTACAATTTCAACTGATAGCGCTGTTATTGCTTTCTCCTAGATGTAGAGGTACACACCCGCTGGTGCAAAGGGACACTAGACAAAACAACTGCAGCATTTGGAAGCTGAAATAATGTCGGCATTAAAAGCAGTGGCCGAGATGTGTGTGTCATGTTGAAATGCAAACTACAAAGCAGCTTCTGATAAACTGATCGGAGGAAACATTTTTTGGGTCGTTTTGTAGATGAGTGATCATTTAGCAAATTTAATTTTTAAAATTTATTTGGTATCTAATTCTCGCACACATTTTTTTTTATGTTTTTAATTTTTGAATGATTTTTTTTTTCACGCGAAACAATTGACTCAGAAATAAAAGGATTAATTAATTTGTCTTTAATTCTGAGCTGCTAACGAAGAGAAATATGTTAATTTTTGAAACATTTTCCTGGAAAAGACGTTATAAATTACATCTATTAAAAAATGGAATGATAGCACGCACATTAGACAAAATTAAGTTAAATGCTGCTTTGACTTTGTTCCCATTACAATCCTGTGATATTTCAGAAATGAGAAAATCAGACATACAATTTCCCTCCCTAGTTTCATACAATTTGTCTTTAAAATTTCCAGTAATTATTGACTACTCTGAATTGAAAAGCCTTTGAAAAATTACTACTCCACTCTCCAGGAAAGTAGATAAAAGACTTAAAAATGTACTTAACATTATAAACTAATTCGTTAATATGCTCATTTGTAAAGTAGCAAAACTGTATCTCCACTTTGTGTCAGAATTTTGAATTTTTAATGCTTACGGATTGAAGCTCCCTCTGGTTATTTTTCTTAACTTAATTGTCTTTAATCTGAATTGTCTTTTAATTTTTAAATCTTCAAATATTTAATTATGAAAGTTTCAATTTTAATTTGATCTTGTATTCCCATAATTAAATTTTTAATCCAATAGTTACTTTTCTGTCATAAATTTAATTTTATAAAAAAAAAAAAAATAGGGGGCTGCTTTAATTTCTATTTAACTTTTAAAAGTCAAAGGACATTAGACGTATGAACAGACTTTTATACATAGCTGATGATACGAGTTATTACGTGACCAAGGAACTCCGAAATCCTTAGGAGACTTGGGTGTGATGCATTTAAATTGAAACACCTTTAATTCCGCCTTCACTTCTCATTTTATCCAGATGCAGAACAATAGATTTCGAGGTGTGACTGGGTCGCCTTATCTTGATAAAAATTAGCATAATGATCGTTTGGGCTAAGTGGTGGAAAGTCTTTGAAAATAGGTGTTAAAATATAATTCTGTTAGTATTCTGAGGTAATTTTGAATTTTTTTTCCCTACTTTTCTTATTTTAAATGTTCCATCACGAGCGAATTCAGCAATAATAATAAAACCTTTAGGAAAAGTTTCATTTCTTTTTTTTCTCTGAACTAAGATTTTTTTAAGTCTTTTTCTCCCCTTTTTCGGTAGTTCGATCTTTTTTTATTCGCATTCATTTAAATATATCCAAGCCTCATTGTAACAACATATTTCCATTTTTCACCTGACAAATAATTTTCACATTATAATCTGCAGATAGTCATGTTTTGATGTTATCCAATGAACATCATGACAGCTTTAAATCAAATATTATAACTTAATTATTAATATTATGAATTAATAATTATATCAAGATTCTGCGATTGTTTTGGGGGTGGTTGAATCCTCTTTTAAAATATAAAATGAGAACTTAAAATATAAAAAGAGGTATTGTTGGTTATTATGTTTTTTTTACCTTTCTTACAGTCAAATCTAAACTTTGATGTTTCATTCCTTTTTTTATTAATTATGCTAGTTATTTTAGGTGTAGAAATATTAAACATTCTAGATCTAGAATTTTGACTTTTTTTTAAAAATTGAATTAAAAAGCATTTCTCTTCTTAAAGAGCAAAAATATAGATTTCGGTCTATTGTTTATTTTTTAGCGACATAATAAAGAAAAGAATAATTTTAATGATGCAAACGATATTTAAACCTACTGATGATAAAATGATGCCTTCAGGGTGTTTTTACATTTAATTTTAATGCATGATGAAATCCAAAATTCCTACAAAAATGTCTCTATATTTAAAAATTCCTTAATTGCAGTCTACTGATTTACTGCCCTAACTACATTTACGATTACTACTATTTTCTTTTATTGGATTTATCAACAGACATAATTTCTATTTAATACATATTTTATTAATACTTAAATATTATTGTGGTTGTATAATTTTTTTTTTACCATTATATTAAATTAATTCGCTTTAATTCATTCCCAAAATAAAAAATTTTAAGGTATTCATTCCAACTCTTTTTAGAATGTATATAGGTTCAAGAACAACAAATAATGTTCATAGTTTTAGATGGATATAACTTTGAAGCACCAGTATTTTTTTTTTTAATTTTGTTAATTGTCTGATTGTTTTGAATCTGCAAATATTTTCTATAATTCATTAATTACCAAATAACAGATCAATTGCCTTCAGTTATATAAAAAAATTTGATGTATGACATGAAATATAGTATCAAGAATAAAAAATATTTTTAAAAAGTATAGAACAAATTTGTTCAATTACTTAATTTAAAAAATTCGTTCATAAATTTTATTATAATCATTCAGCTGTTTTACAGATACTTTCTATTTAATTTTAAAATTATTTATTTCTTGGAAATTCCAATGTTAATTTATTTTTATTATATATATTTGAATGAATTAAAATTTTCATTTTAAGTGTTTAAAACAAAATTGGATTTTTATAAAATAATAAAAAGTCAAATATCTAAAAAGCTTATAGCATAAATAGAAGAGATACAAAAAATAATTCGGTAATATATTAAAGCGCATCTGATATTATAAAAATTTCCAGCATAACGATCTGTGTGTTTATAAATAATGAATTTTTAAACATATTATTACTTTGAAACTGATATTTACAGATTAATGTGTATGGAGAATGACCACAAATAAAGATTCATATATATATCAGTAATTCAATCAGTTACAGAATTAATAATTCTTATTTCTTATTCTAATAGGAGTAAAAACAACAATAACAATAAAAAATTGTTGTTAAATATGCTATTCAATGATATTTCATAAAATACACGTCAGAGCAAATGGATAATAGACAAAACACTGACTGAGATGTGATATTCTGATAAATTGATTGAGGTATATATTTTTTTGAACGTTTTATAAATGACAGCTAATTTAGCAAATGCTTGAATAATCTTGATATCTAATTCCCTTGCTATTTTTTATTTTTATTTATTTTTTCAATAAATTTTTCAATACGAAACAGTTGACTCAGAAATGTAAGAATTAATTTGTCTTAAACTCTGTGGCGGAAACGAAGAGAAATACATTGATCAATTTTTCAAACTTATTCTTGGAAAAGATGCTATAACTTACATCTTTTAAGAAACATAATGGTATCTCAAACACCAGACAAAATCAAGTTCAATGTTGTGTTGACTTTGGTTCCGATTACAATCTTATTGTATTTCAGAAATGACGATAGCAATTCCCCTCCCAAATTTCAGACAAGTTATTCTTTAAAATTTCCAGCAACTTTTATAATTATTTGTCAAATTTTAAATACGCTGAATTGAAGAGCCTTCGAAAAATTAAGATATCTTTCTGCAAACTCTCCACCCCCACTCCCCCATCCACGAAATTTAGAAAATACACATGATTCTACTTTAATTTAATCTTATATTTCTATAATTTAAGTTTTAATTAAATGGAATTACTTTTCTCTAACTTAAATTAAATTTTTTCTTCAAAATTATATAAAAAAAATAGGGAGGCTTTGAATTTTTATTTCACTTTTTTAAGAGTCAAAATACAAATTAAGTGATCTTTATAGCTCAAATGAGTTGTAGATCATTGCATGACCAAGAAACTCCGAAATGCACCTCACAAGTTCCATCCTTGTACAGCAATGAGTAAAATTAAATGTTAAATTTTTTTTAAATAAAAAAAGGAAAAATAATTTTTCAAAATTGATGGGTTTTAATTGCACAAAATTGGAAAAATAATAGACGAAATTGATAATATTATTTATTTACTTTTACTTCTTATTTATTTACTTTTATTTATATTTCCGTAGAAGTAGCAATTTTTTACTTATTTATTTACTGTTTTTTATTTATATTTCCGTAAATCTAGAATATAAGCGAAGCAGCAGTCTTAACAGGATGATTACAATTTCAACCGATTGCTCATTTTTTCTACTCTTTATCCGAGAGTCAAGTGAACAGCAGTGGTTGAGATGTGATTTTCCGATAAACTGAAGGGGGGGGGGGATATATTTTTTTTTTTTTTTTTTTGTAGATTAATGCTAATTTACCGAATGCTGGAATAAATTTGATATACGATTCCACTGTTAATTAATTAATTTTTTTTCAAGGTTTCTGCTTTTTCAATGAGTTTAAATAAGGAATTATAAACGATTTTTATTAAAATGTTTCGAGATTCTGCGATTGTTTTGGGAATTGAATCTTTTAAAATATAAAGGCGGACTTAAAAAATATATAATAACCAACAAAGCCTCTTATTATATCTTATCTTTTTTCCAGCCAAATCTAAACTTTGACGTTTCATTCTTTTTTTATTAATTATGTTTTATTAGAAATGTGTAGAAATATTAAACATACGCTTTTGACTTCTTTTTTTTAAAAATTGAATGAAAGCATTTCTCTTCGTAAAGAGCTAAAATATAGATTTCGGTTTATTGTTTATTTTTTAGCGACATAATAAAGAAATTTTAATGATGTAAACGATATTTATCCCAAAACCCAGTGATGATAAATTGATACATTTTTTTTTTGTTTTTCATTTAATGTTAATGCACGAAGAAAGTCGAAAAAATGTGGACTCTCTCGGTATTTAAAAATTCTTTAATAGCAGTCTACAGATTGCAGACTACTACAGACTTAACTGCTCAAACTATTTCATTTTATAGCCATTTTTTTATCAGATGTAATTTCTAGTAATTTAATAAATATTTTATTAATGCATGAATATCATTGTAAATCTAGAATTTTTTTACCATCATATTAACTAACTTGTTTTAATTTTCCCAAAATAACAATTACTTTTTAAAGATATTCATTCCAACTTATTTAGAATTTCTATAGGTTTAAAGGTCAACACATAATTTTCATGTTTGTAGATAATATTTTAAAATACCAATGTTTTTATTTTTTTTTTTTTTTTTTTTTTTTTTTTAACTTTTAATTTTGCTAATTTTTTTTATCGTTTTTGTGAATCAGTAAATATTTTCTATAATTCATTAAGTATCAAAATAGCAAATTAAATGTGTTCAAATTATATACAAATTTGATGTATGGCATGAAATATATTACCATGAATAAAAAATATTTCTTTAAAAATACCAAAATTTTTTCGATTCGTTAATGCACAAATTTTTTTTTATAAATTTTATTAAAATAATTCAGATTATTTTCTATATAATTAAAAAAAATATTTGTTTTATGGAAATTATAATTATTTTTATAACATATATTTGATAACATATGATAAAAAAAAAAAATAAAATTCTTAAAAAGCTTATAACATAAAGGAACAAGGTACAAAAAGTATAAATTCGGTAATATATTAAAGCGCATCTGATATAAAAGTTTTCAGTGTAATATATGTGTTTATAAATAAAGTTTTTTTTTATGCATATTATTATATAAATGCATGAATCTTTGAAAGTGATATTTACTGATTTATATATAGAATGACCAAAAAGTTACACATATGTCAGTAAATCAATCAATTTCAAAATTAATAATTTTTCCCTTTCTAATTAGAACGAAAATAGTAACTAAAACAAACTAAATTGTTGTTAAATATGTTATTCAATGACATTTTTAAAAATAAATTATGTGTGCGTACTAAATTAATGTGATTTGCTGATATAAAGCACATCTTTTTGGGTCATATTTTAATTTTTTAAATGAAGTACGATTTGCAATGAGTACTTAAATAATTTTTTTTGCAATATAATTCGATAGAAAAATGTTCTTAACCGAAAAAATATTCAAAATTTAGCAGAAATAACAAATTTAGATAAATTCGGAATAGGCACATCTAAGTGTTTTTCAAATTTAAATTAATTTTATAAATCATTCTTATATTAAATACTAATTTATATTTTTTTAATTATATTATTAGAATTTATTACAAAGTTGGTTTGATTTTATTGTAACATGATCGTCATTGTTAGAACATTATCGAACCTGGAAGGATTCGATACTTTTGTTTAGAATATCAGCCCTTCGGTTTTGAAGGTATGTACCATACCCTTAACCTCTACTAATTTACCATTATCTATGTCAACTTCGCAAAAGCTGCACTTACTACTATTGCATCATTCTATGTCACAGGTATAATCTTAACCTCTTCACTTACATCTGATCTAATTAATAATAACTGATCTATCCTTCTCTAATCATCCTAAGAATTCTAAATTGATTTACCCAATTTTCATTATTAAAATTTAAAGAACTATCAGTCATGAGTCCTCCATCTGGAATACTGCTAACAACAATTCAATTTTAAAAATACATTACTGCACTCTCTTCTAATGTATAACGCCTTCTTACAAAGCTTTACTGACACCCACAAAAAGCTTAACTCCTTGCCGACAACTTACAAGATCAATTTACTGAAAATGATCTTTCAATCCTTTTCTTAATAATATTATGAAAATTTCCCTCCTTCCATCTACTATCAAAACACCAACATGCATTATTATCTATAGCAAATATTGATTCTGCAGCCATCCATAATCTTTTGTAAAAACAATTTAAACATTCTCAAAATTCAAAGATTGGAAAATACGATTCTGCGTATGGCTGTCAAAGCTCCGTGAGATTTTTGAAATTTTGATATCTGCAGAATCCTGGTTGTAGCATGGATGTTAATGGATTCGAATTCCACGTTAAACTGCAGGTCCCGGTCTAATTATAATTAGCCTCTAGACTAAACAACTGCAGCATTCGGGCGCTGAAATAATGTCTTCCTCAAAAACAGTGTCTAAGCTGTGAGATTCTGATACCCTGATCATGGGAAACATTTTTGGATCTATTATCTCTATTGAAAATAAGAGATAATTTAGCAAATGCTTGATATCTAATCCCTTTCCGCTTTTTTTAATTTTTTAAATACTTTTGCGAAGTTTCTGATTTTTCAACGAGGTTTTTTTTTTTTTTTTCTCCTCCCGTGCAGAAACGAAGCGATTAATTTGTTTAAATTCTGAACTGGAAACGAAGAGAAATTTTGTTGGTCGAATTTTCGAAATTTATTCCTGAGAAAAAACCGCTATAAACTACATCTGCTAAATAAAGAATCAGTTATTACGAAGATTAGATGAAATTAAGTTAAATATTGCTTTACCTTTGATTATTTGCACACTAGATTGATTTCACTAGTGTATTCAAAATATTAAATTAAAAAAAGCCAAAAAATAATAATAAATACATAATAATTATAATAATAATAAGGCCTAATGGCCGAGTGAGTACCGCACGGTCCACAAGTTTTGGATTAGACTCCCGGTGGTGCCGTGGATATTTTTAGTGGTGCGGAATCCACCTCAAACCGTAGGTCCCGATCTAATAGGACCTGTGAGCTGTAAACTCTACCCCGTTAAAAGAAAACATCTCGTGTCTAGAAATAAGCCAAGCAGCAGGCGTCTTTGGCTCTCCACGGGGCTGTTCCGCCGATGATGATGATGAGTTACACTTACTAGCACTTAACATTCTTAAAATTTTTTTCTTTCTAATGCAGCTGGCAAACACAGACAGCTTAGTCTTGGATGCCTTAAGGCAAGCGCTGCACAGACGTACTCATTTTGCATTACCCAGGGGGCGCGTGTCACTTGAAGATAAGCTACGGACGCGGAGTAACAATGCCCCCGCAACGCTCTACGATCCTATCAGACCGGGACCTACGGTTTAAAGCAGATTCCGAACCACTAAAAACACCCATGGCACTGCCGGGACTCGAACCAGAAACCTGTGGTACCGATCGGCAGAGCGCTAGCCACTCGGCCATTCAGGCCCCCATTCTTAAAAGTAAAACTCAGATTTATATTTTACTATCACTTAAACACTTTTTTTTCGAACATAAAAGTTGAGTTATTAGTGAAACAATAAATTAATAGTTTAAAAAAACTAAAAGATACGCTTTTAATCAATCTAAAAAGTAAAAAATAATTGTTAACATCAGAATAAAATGACTGATGAGAAAATGAATGTCACTGTTCTAAAAGCGTGAGGTGCTCGATATCAATCAATCGTTATAATTTTTCACTCGTTTCATTCCAAAATGCAGAGTTAGTTTTAAAATGTCATACAAAGCACTCCACGCTTTTAGAACAGTGACATTCATTTTCTCGTCAGTTATTTTATTCTTATGTTAACAATTATTTTTTACTTTTTAGATTAACTCTAAAAGCGTGTTTTTTTTTTGTTTTGTTTTTTTAAACTATTAATTTATTTTTTACTTTGATTAACTCTAAAAGCATGTTTTTTAGTGTTTTTAAACTATAATATTTAAATGGGCTCCCGGTACGGAGAAGTGAAACAATAGTTCTTACAATAATGTAATTGTGAGTAAAACAAAGGCTAAATGCGAATAGTCCGTTGTGCCACGTAGGTTTGAATGTCTTTACTGAATACTTTCATTCTATATGGGTTAAATTGCTCTTCATAAGTTAAAATAAAATCTCTAATCCTGGCGATCCTAATCATGATGAGATAATAAACTTATCAAACTATTTTAGTGTCGTTGGTCCTTGATAAATCTACAACGTTTAAATTAAATCTGATCGCTTAAAGTATGGCAAAATCGAGCCCAAAGAGTCAGTTACAAACAAACAAACAAACAAACAAGCATACAGGTGAAACTAATATAAAAGTGTATTAAAAAGAATCAACTGTTTTCTTTCTGAAAGATGTCTGTAAATGTTTCTTTGCAGCTTAAATAGTGTATATGAGGAGAAACAGATCTCCAGAGGAAAAAGTCAGTTACATACATACAAACATACAGGTGAAACTAATAAAAGCGTATTAAAAAGGGAGCCGAATACAAACTGGAAGAGAAGTATTTATGTAAAGCTACATTTTGCTAAACTGTATTTATTTTAGAAAAGTGAACGCAATGAATGTAAACGATGGAAGTATTTATTTATTTAAACAAAATAAATAAAACAATTAGTCAAAATATTGTACATCTAGCTTGAGTGACAAAATATTGTACATCTAGCCCTGGCTTCGCTCCGACAAAGCCAGCCAACTCCTATCCAATGTGAAATAAAAAGTGAACCATTAAGTACAGAAATTATAAGGCTAAACTAAACTATTCTTAATACAATTGTATTTAATTAGTAGTGGGTGGAAAAAATTGCTTTTTTATTTCACCTTATTTCATACTTAATTAACTTATATTACAATACATGCTTATGAATTGCACTTGTCGTATTATTGTTTAATGAGTAATTACATAAATTCTTCGGGTTTCCCACTCCACAAGCAAACCGTATATAACTGACCGTTAAAAAAAAAATGTTTTTTTTTTCAAAATGAATACCACACTTTGCGCCTCATTTAGTGTGTGATCTTAAATGTTAAATCTTACTGGAAATCGTACTCTTCTGAATTGAAACAGCACTGCGGCAGATATGAGGAATAAATGTTTTTCTTTTATCTTTGAATGGGATGATTTTCGCTTCAATTACAGTGTTGAACCGGCTGTGATTCTATTTTTTCTCTCTCACCAAACGAAGTTCATCTCCGCAGCCGATAGTTTTTGTTATGTCTAGTGAAGAGCTTGAGTGACTTGAGCTTTAGTGAACAACTTGTTTACTTGACTTCACTCTTCCGCGAGATTCGAAACGCCTCGTACGAATTCAACCCCCCCTCCCCCCTTCCCGCGTTGCGTGGGATGAAGCAGCGCAAATGGTTAGGGAAGAGAAAAAAAAAACCCATTCATGTCCTCCTCGCCGGCCTTTGATTCAGTTTCGTCCCCTCCCCCACTCTCTCCGCATTTTCCTGTCGCGTTTACAAACTTGCTGCTAGGGACCTCAAATCGCTCCAAATCTTGTCAAAAATATACTGGTCCGCCTTACTTTTCACCTTATTATTGGTCCTCGAAAATTTCAATTTTTAGAAACTTTTCCTTATTAACTTATTTTAATTGAAATTTCTTCTCTCTTGATTCTTTTTTCTTCTTCATAAATTGCCCTCTGTTAAATATCTTTTTAATTGGTTCGTTTTCTAATTTTATATAAATGATACGCATCTTTCATGTTTGAATTAAAAAAATTACAATGAAAAAAAAAAAAGAAAAATCTTACTTTAACACATACTTTTCTTAGACAAAAACATTTTCCTCAAAATGCTTCTCTCCAGCACTGTATTTAGAACTTTCTCCATGACAAACATTTGCAGCATAGAAACTCTGGCTGCTTCAACAGCCGTTAGCTTTTGTTAGCCAAAGTTTTCGCGCCAGCCCAAATAGGTCAGCATTTAGAAATATTAACATCCCTGCAGACTCCTCATTTTGGAGCGGCAAGATACTCAATTGGTTAGAGCTCTGGTCATTGGCCTTCAGGTTCGAATCCTGGCGATGGCATGGGTCTTTGAGAGTGGTTCAGAATTCACTTTAAACTGTAGGTCCCGGTCTAACTAGCCTAAAGTGTGCACAAGATGACCATAGAGCAACAAACCAAACTCAAACCCGCTAATAATTCCTATGGGATTTCATGCACAAGTCCTGCTTTTTGGGGCTAGTGTTAACTATTTATGTGTTGCTTTATGATTGGAAAATAGATAGCAAATTTTTTTTTAAAAAATCCCTTTTCAAAATTATATATTTAAATTTCTTTAATATTATTCTAATTCAATAAAATAAATAAATTATTTTAACTTATTTAAATACATTTTATTTTTTATTTAAATTTAGTTAATGATGAACATATTTCAGAAATGAAAAATGAACATTATGCATTTATAAGTGTAATTCAATTTGTATTTTTTGTTCGATATAAATGTGGAAAATTAAGTTAATTTTATGATCAATTAATCAATTTTAAAATCAGAATAAAATTTTATAAAAGAATGCAATAGGAAATAAGTAACTAAATCTAATATCTCAGCTTTACCTCTACTCAGTTTCAAATGTTTTTATTTCGTTTGTTTTTCCTGGTGGTTGAATTTACAATTTGTGAAATTACAGGCTCCCTTTAGGTATGAATGTTAATGTATTCATCCATAAATGTCTTAAGTTACGAATTTTCTTCAAAGCTTTTAATCATTTTAGTAAAATTCTCAGTAGTTGGCAATATATGTAATTATCATTGTAAAATTTGATTAGATCATATATAAAAGATTTACAAATATTTTTTTGATTCAAATTTAATGCGAATAAGTAAACCAAATTATCTCAATTGCCAATGTGAAAAAAATTACACAGTAATTCGCTAAAATATACATTTAGGTTTTTATGCAAAGCCGTAACCTTAAATTGATAGTTCTAAATAGTTGAATATAATTATTTCATTATTTAATTTACTTATTTTTGCTGTTCAAAATATTTCTTTTTACATTCTTTATTTCTTTTATCAACAGATGTAATTTCTATTTAATAAATATTTTATACTTACATTAATATTATTCAGGATGAAAAATATTTTAACATTTGTATAAAAATATCTATTTTAATTCATTATTAAAGTAAAAATCACTGTTATTAGTTATTCATTCCAACTTAATAAAAAAGGTAGGCATGTTGTAGGTTTAAGTTCACACAATATTCTTATTTTCCATCGTTGTAGATGGACACTATTTTGAAGTTTTGATTTCGAATCACAGAAGTATATAACCTGAATTTACCAGAAGTTAATTGTTTATCTTAAATTTTTTTAGGTTACTTTAGATTCAAATATTTTCTATGGTTCATTCCACTTATTATCAAAGTAACTTAAATGTCTTCAACTATACAAATGTTTAATGTATGACAGGAAACATAATATCATGAATAAAAAATACAAAATTCTTCAATTCTCCAGAAAAAAAAAAATGTTAAACTTTTTGTGTATAAAATGATATTAAGATTAATCGACTCTTTAACTTATCTACTCTCCTATACTCTTTTACACATCCATTTTTTTATTGGACTCAAATTTTGCTTTTTCTTTAATTTAAAAAAAATAAATTTATTCTTTGGTTACATCAATATTAAATGTAAAAGATATAAACATCTATAAATATGATGTACATAAGGACGCATTAAACATTTTACAGATATTTAATCTTTTAATGAGGTATTTACTTGTTATACTTATATGTGGGGCTTGATGTCCAATGACTAGCTCTCAGTGAAACAGATTTCGGGTTCGTGTCATGGCAGTGCCATGGATGCTTGCAAAATCTGCTTTAACTAAAGTAGCATTTGCAGTGATTACTTTAAACAATCAAATCCTTCATTTTTCAATATAATTTGATAGAATAATGTTCTTATACAGAAAAATACTACTTTCATAATTTAGGAGAAATATGGAGTTTAGACAAGAATAACAAATTTCATAGCTAAACAGAATTTAAAAAAAAAAAAATTTTTTTTTTCAGGAAATCATATTTAAATACAAACTTAGATTTTGCAAATTTATTTTATTTGAATTTATTTCTAACTTGATTAAATTATTTTGTAACGTGCAAGAATATCAAATAAGAAAAATATGTGTATCTTAATTCAATAATCTTATGAGTATTCTTAATTTATTTTATCATCACATCCCTCTTAATAAGAGAAATAATCCCAATGCAAAATTACTCATTTTCATTATTAAATTAAATGTTGTATTAGCTTTGTTTTTCTAAGCAATATATATGTGATTTGATGTCCTTCTCAATATTAAAACACTTAAAAGAAATAATCTTATTACTTATAATTAATGAACATATTTATTAAAGGATAATGAAAATTGACTGCTAAATTAAAAATAAAAATCAATAGTTGAATACAGTTTAAATTTCCATATATAACATTTTGGAAAGAACTGTTGAGAACAAGTAAAACTGCGAAATACTACTGGATATGATGTGAAAGAAATTGTTACATATTTAATTATCTATTATTTGGATAATTAACAATAAATCATTAAATAAAATTACAAATAATAACGTATTGTAAATTTAAAAGTAAGTGGTGATAAAAATATTTCAAATTGAAAAATTTTTAAGTCATTCAAAATATAAGGTGTATAAATATTATTATTACTTTGAACTCGATAATAATTATTTTATTTTGGGGAAGACAATACTTCATAAACTCAATTTAATAATTCAAGCTTAATTTATACTTAATAATTAAAGCAAAGTAAAATTTTGTTTGAGAAATATTAATTAAGTATGTATGTATTGTAAAGTTTGTAAGTTCTGTTACATA